>APFE031538880.1:0-48569 GCA_000404065.3 Pinus taeda | reverse complement strand
CTTTTCCCGCAGAGGTGTCTTCTAGCACGGGTGTATGAACCTGTGTAATCAGTGTTGCAATGGGGGCAATGAAATTTAGTGGTTCCACCCCCTCTCCCTATTTCAGCCCTGTGAACATATTTCCACAATGGGGTTTGGTCTTGTTTAGTCTTATGAGAACCATGTTCACCCCCTCCAGCTCCTCCTCAGTGGGGGTTTCATCAAATCCACTTTCTCCAACTTCTTCATCCCCCTCTTCATTTTGGCCCCTCCGTTTCCTACTCACCAACACCATAATAACCATAAAAGGGACCAAGAAGAGGAAAATCCCAAGAAATATAGCCAGGTCCATAATATTTGATATTTGTAGGCTTTTGAATCTACAAACTAATTTAATTTATTTAGATTAATTAATTTAATAATTTTAATCTATTAATTTAATTTAGATTCATAATTTTTTTAATAAATATAGTTAATAAACTAAATTAAACTACCTAAATTACTACCTAACTAGATTAAACTAACTAAATTAATAAGTTACTTACCTCTTTGCGGGTTTGCTCCTCGCTCCTCGGCAATTTCTCCTCGCTTCTCCTCGCTCCTTTGCTCTTGCTCTCCTTGCTCTGGCTCTCATTCAAGTGATAATGAAATGTTTGTTTGCCCCATTGGGCTTTTAAAACAAATTTTTTTAAACAAATTTCGTGTCCGCGGTTTTTTTTCCGCTCGATCGCTCTCGGCGGGAACGATGGGAGCGACGCTCCCGATGTCGCTCCCTAAATTGGTAGGGAGCGCAAATTTTTTATCGGGAGTGATTTCGAGAGCGCGCTCCCGACCTGCTCCTACCCGGAGTGCGGATTAGGAGCAGGAGCGAGGGGGGGAGCGGGAGCCCACAACACTGGGCTTGATGCTCTCTGGGCCATTCTCCCTAGCCACATTACGTGGCCCCTAGTCAATAATTTGACCTATCTATATCCTGACCTAGGGAGAATGTCAGCCCCTTTATGCTACACATCAACAATCCCTCTCAGCAAGGGAGGAATTTTCAACCACTCTGAGCTTGTCCCCGAAGCATGCAAACTTTTCCCTGGAAAAAAGCTCGGTGAGAATGTCAGCAACCTGCTCATCTGTAGAAATGTAATGGAGCTTCACTGCTCCCTTTTGTACCATGTCCTAGATGTAATGATACTTGATCTCAATGTGCTTCGACCTGTCAAGGAAAACTAGATTTCCTAAAAGCTTTACACAGCTTTGATTGTCACAATGTATCATGATAGGATCCTACACCTGACCAAGCAATCCTGCAAGTAACTTTCGAAGCCATCCTGCTTCACACCTTGCCAAACTAGTTGCAAGATACTCGGCCTCTTCAGTCCTGAGTGCAACAGATGTTTGCTTCCTACCCAAGCAAAATCCAAATTGAATCATCATTCTAATGTGCTTTTCCTACCTTTAGCACTCTTTGTTTGATCTGAATATGTATATCCCTACAAAAGCTTCCTTCACAGGAACCATCACCACAGCTGCTTGATACTGAAGCAGATCTTGTTGTAGCAATCTGGCTACTCCCTCTGCCACTTAGCTTCTTCCGAATAGTTACCATTGAAGTGCTCATGGACTGGTTGTCCATCGTCCCAAATCTCTAAAGGATCGTGATAATATGCTTACCCAGCTTTTGCCACACTTTTAGTTCTAAGAAGTAATGTATCCAACAAAGATACTCCATCTTGAACTCAGAGATCAACTCCCTTTGACAATGAAGCAGGGCTTGACTACTCCATCTATCACGTAGGAAAATCCTCTTGCCACTGTTGCTCCCTCTATCACGTGAGTCCTTCTATTCCCGTCAGAAACAAGTCATATAATAACAAGATCAACCTTGATCCATCAATCCAAGTATAAAAAGTCTTGTACAAAGCCTTCTTTTGTTTGCAAACATGAGACTTCTTCTCATATACCTCAAAGTCTTGAGGTAGTTCTATGTACACTTCTTCTTCTTCCTCAATAACTCCATTGAGGAAAGCGACCTCCATATCCACCTGATGTAATTTCCAACCCATAATAGAAGCAACAGAAATAATGGTTCTAATAGAAGTGTACCTAATAATTAGAGCAAACATTTCCTCATCGTCCTCTCCCTCTTTCTGGGAGAACCATCTCAAATCTTGCTTTGTATTTCTCCATGTTGTTATCTATTGCATGCTTGATCTTGTAGATCTATTGATTTCTCTTCAGCACAATTTCCTCCATCATAGCATTTGTTGGCCTGCATGCTCCCTCTGAACTAGGAACTCTTCCAGTCATCAAGAACAGCTCTAGATGTCAGTACAATTTCTCCCTCTTGAACATAAATCAATCTAGGTAAATCCTCTTGTCACAAGCTTTGCTTCGTTCTTCCTAATGCTTTCATCTACTGCCAGAGCCTTGGCAGTCTTTACAATGTACCTGCAACCCTCACTAGGAGGTCATGGAAGAAACGATTAGGGCTTGACTACTTTGTCTATCACATAGGAAAATCCTCCTGCTACTGTTGCTCCCTCTATCACGTGAGTCCTACTATTCCCGTCAGAAACAAGTCATATAATAACAAGATAACCTTGATCCATCAATCCAAGTATACAAAGTCTTGTACAAAGCCTTCTTTTGTTTGCAAACATGAGACTTCTTTCTCATATACCTCAAAGTCTTGAGGTAGTTCTATGTACACTTCCTCTTCTTCCTCAATAACTCCATTGAGGAAAGCAACCTCCATATCCACCTGATGTAATTTCCAACCCATAATAGAAGCAACAGAAATAATGGTTCTAATAGAAGTGTACCTAATAATTAGAGCAAACATTTCCTCATCGTCCTCTCCCTCTTTCTGGGAGAACCATCTCAAATCTTGCTTTGTATTTCTCCATGTTGTTATCTATTGCATGCTTGATCTTGTAGATCTATTGATTTCTCTTCAGCACAATTTTCTCCATCATAGCATTTGTTGGCCTGCATGCTCCCTCTGAACTAGGAACTCTTCCAGTCATCAAGAATAGTTTTAGATGTCAGTACAATTTCTCCCTCTTGAACATAAATCACTCTGGGTAAATCCTCTTGTCACAAGCTTTGCTTCATTCTTCCTAATGCTTTCATCTACTGCCAGAGCCTTGGCAGTCTTTACGATGTACCTGCAACCCTCACTAGGAGGTCATGGAAGAAACGATTATAACCCAATAAAAGAAACAAAGACAAGAGGTTAACTAATAGTAAAACAATAATAATCAAGGAGGAGATATATATAGTCCTTATCATTGAGGAATGAAGGGAATTTGTCAGCTCCATCTTGATCCTTGCTTTCTTCGCAAAATCCACCTGTAAGCTCATCATCTTCGTCCTCGTCATCAGCAATTAATGCAAGTTGTTTGCCTTTCCTTAGGGTTTCTTCATTCAGTAGAATCATCAACTTTCAATGCTTTGGGTCTAGCTCTAAGGTTTTGCCCACAAACCCTATGGATTTCTTAATTATAACCTTCAAGATTTTTCTAGGGCTTACAAACCCTAAAACTGCCAGCTCTTCAAAGAGGGAGTTCATCCTTTAGCCCAAGTGTTATAGCTCTTCTCTTGTTTTATGTGAGAGCCCCCTTCAGCTCCCTCCGACTCTAGAGTAACTTTCTTGAATTATATCTCAAATGTTTGAAAGAAAGACTCTGCCATATACTAATATGTTCTAGCAACAGCCATAATCAAGCAATGGCATTCTAGCACAAACAACATATCTTAGCCAATATAATCATAATCACAACAGTACAATGCAAGGCATCTTCTGCATACTTGATAGGAGCCCTGACTCAGTCATAAAAGATATTTTCACAGTAGTATAGGGTATATAGCATTAATATTCTAGAGGCTTAGATCTCTGCAACTTCACATGTCCCACAATTACATACAAATAAAAAAATCCAATCCAGCATATCACACTTCAGGATACCAAACTATCTCGGCACAAGTATATGGAATGCAATTGATCCATCCCCCACAGCAGGCCTTATCTTGCCTTCATTAGTGACATTCTTGAATCTACCTCAAGAATTTTTAACAGTCTTTTAAGGCTGCCCAAACAGACACAAAAGAGAAGCTCCGTTTAAGCTTAAAGTAGGCTCTGTTATATTGCTTACTAGAGCTTTATCCAGCCTTATATTTAATCTTTGCCCCTTCTCCATTATAAATTTATGAATGCCCTAGACTCGCAGGTAGAAATCAACACCTTGATTATGCTTTATGACATATAGCACATTTTGAACTTGAGTTTACATTTTAAACACTTGTTTGCACTTGAGATTGAGGTTAGATACACCTTGCAATATTTTGAGAGAATGGCTTTGCCTCCTTTCAAGGAGAAAGCATACTGAGATCACTTCCTTACATCGTCGAACTAGATATTTGCAACAGTTCTAAAGAAAAATTTTGATACAAGTCTCAATACAGACCTTTCAACTGAGACTATACTTGGTCCTGCACTTCAACTCACAATCCTATGTAATTTTTATCTCATTGACAATATTTTAGTGCAGGCAAGGCCATTGAATGTTGGCAAGTGAGCCAAAAGGATTTTTTATTCCAAGCAAAATCATTGTGAGTGAATGCTTTCACTTTCTAAATCATGCTTATCTAAAACTCCTTTGCAAACAGATTTTAGCAGACCTTTTATACAGAAGACAACTTTGTTGGCTTCTTCACTGATCTGAGATGTCTGGACTTGTTTTTTAGTTCTTCAAATCTTAGCTTATTGTCCTTTCTACTTACTGAGGTACTTTGGACTAACTAAGGCACTTCGGACTAACTGAGGCACTGCAGCCTAGTCTTGAGGCCTTTCAGACCTAACAGATGGACTGAGGCCTTTCGGCCCTGAGCAGGGCTTCGACCCTCTTCCACAGCTATACATAAACTCGGACAGACAGAAAACGAAAGCTTTGCTTATGTCCTCCTTTTGAGATGCAACTCATGCTCCTTTCAATCACGAGCAGAGCTTAGACTAGAACTCCATTAGGATGATCCTTGAGATTTGTGATTAGACTCGGAAAAATGAGAAGGGCTAACAGAGGATAACTTCAAACAAGATGCTCCTCTTTCACCTATGCTTTTATCCCATGTTGATTTTACAAGTGCAATAGATACAAGCTCAAATTGATGAAACTGATAATTACTTCTGATGATATTGATATTCTCTTTAACACTTCCAGTTTATCATTAAGCAATTATACGTCAAAAATTCAACCATAAAAAACAGTAAGACAATAGAGATCACAATAGAACAATGATGCACACAACACAAATTTTACCCTAGGAAAATCCTTTTCTAGTTAAAAGCCCAACAACCTTTTCCTTAGAGAAATTATTTAATTCAACAAGAGATACATATAATCTTTCCAGTCAAAAATAAAGTCAACCTGACCAGAAACAAAGCCCTAGTCAAACCTGGTCAAACTGTCTTCTATCCAAGTCAAATTGTTGCCCGAAGGATTCAGTGATCTGCTAGGGCAAATTTCGGCCTTCTTCTTCACCACAAAAACTCGGTCTACTGCGCTGTGATTTGCCCAGAAGAAATTTAGCCTGTCTTCTACATGTGTGAGCTCAAACAGAAAGAAATAAGAAGCCCAGTCAAATGTTGGCTTCTTGTCTTGTGTCTCCTTCACTTAGATGAACGGAAGATACAATGTGTGAGTGATCTGAATTGTCAAGAGGAGGAGAATGAGTGGCATATTTATAGTCTTTGATGAGGCCGAATGGTGTAACTTCATGTTGGGCCGATTTGATCCTTTTGGTGCCAAAAATTTAAATTTCAAAATTGAAATTCCCCCATTTGAAGCTGACTTGAAAACTTGTTAATTTTAGATAACAATAGTATGTTTAATGCCTGCAACAATTACTTCAATGTCCTTTTATCAGCCCAATGACAATTTCCACTTAATTATTAATAGCAATCACATTAACGGTTCAATAGAACATAAACAATAAACGCAGAAGACAAGCCAAGACAAAAGAACACCAGTGTTTGGTGAATGCTAGGGAAAAACCCCAAGCCTTATCACAGTCAAGGCCGAACTTAGATCTCTATTCCCATTCCAGCTAGCTATAAATCATTTTCAGCCCCTTATGGGGAAAACCCTTTGATCAATTCTTTTTATTATTATATCAAATGTTCAGTAGAGAGAGAGCATCTAATAATAGATTCAAATTCAAAATTGACATGTCAAATCTTTGTCCAAAACAGCCCTGTCAAATCTGCAATTTTGTCCCTGGTAAACAGCAATCAAATCAACAGCAGTGTGTGCCCTAACCAATGAACGGTCAAGCATCAAAACAGCCCTTTAGCAGCTTGGTCAAAGTGCATCCAATTCGGCCTCCTTAGCTGGTCAAAGTCAGCCCAAAACAGTCATCTTTGGAGTGGTCAAACCCAATCAAACAAAAGTCAACCATGTGGTCAACACAGGTGAAACAACCCAGAAAATCTTGGTTTTTGTGCCAATAAATGCGGCTTTCCCAAACAGAAAATTTCCCACAAAAATTGTAGTCAAAGAAGGTCAAATAGCCCTTGGTCAATGCTGGTCAAACCCTGCAATAGATCTGAAATTCAGCCTCTTTCAGTCACACGTGTGAGAAGAAGAGTTGCCCAATGAGTTGTACGAACCAATCAAATGAGGAGAGAGAAGAATAAATTGAGTTGATGAGGTGCCAAATGAGGTTGAAGGTCACTCTTATTTATACAAGTCATTGAGGATCAAAAGACATGTCTATTGGGCTTCATGAGCCTACATGATGATGCAGTCGACCTTGAGAATTTGCACGTATGGGCTTCACTTCAAAAACACATTTCTCCTTGTCCAAATTTAGTGATCTTAGGTCGATTTTGGTCCTCTCGAAAAGAGGAATTCAATGCAATAAATATCTCCATCAAAAGAGTTGTCCAAAGTGGAATTTGGCCCTCATTGCCAATTTTAACACTCCCTCTCAACTAGGGAGAGTTCCACCTGCCAATATCTGACCATCAATCATCATGTCATCCTGTCATCATGTACCATCTCTGCATCTCGTCTCAACTTTGTTGAACACTGATATAGATATTGAAGAAGAATTGATCGAAAGTGAGTCACAAGACCTTGCCACTCTCCACTGACAAAAGTCAGTCCACATAACCAAGGGTAAAACCGCAATCAGACTTGATCCCAGATCAAGTTGTTGAAGACCATGCATCCTAGACATAGGGAGTATGGAAGTACACGATGCGTCCATTTGTAGTGCTATGGACCCTATCCACTTTTCCCAACTCATTATCCAGATGAAAGGTAGTTCCCATGAGTCCCAGACTAGATGGGTAGGATGTATGTTGGAGCATCCGCAAGAGAAGGTGAACCACTCACCCTATGCTCTCATATATCATCATGGGGTATCACAGGGGAAGGTGAATCACTCACCCTATGCTCTCATATATCATCATGGGGCATCACAAGGGAAAGTAAACCACTCACCCTATACACAGCGTACCTATAGGGGACGGTGAACCACTCATCTTATGGTCGTTCATAGCTCCAAGTACCCCAAGCCCCCAGGAGCTCCCAGAGCTCAATGTCCAACTCAAGCGAGACCCTCATAGGAGGTTCCTTTCACGACTCCAAGTCTCTCTCAGAAGGTTAAGAACTTGACCTTCCCCAAGGGCTTCATGAGGATGTCAGCAACCTGCTCATCAGTCATGATGTGTTGGAGCCTTATTGCTCCCTGTTGTACCATATCCCAGATAAAGTGGTACCTGATATCAATGTGCTTGAAGCCTGTAACGACCAAAAGTCATATACGCAACAGAAATATTTAAAATACTTCAAAGACATAAATATCTATTGTAAGACATGTAACTGCATATTGAATATTGTATAAGAATTGTATGAGACATGAGATATTACAAATGAGAATGAGGGCTTGCTTACATACCATAGGCAGGTGCCCTTTCATGAATGTTAATGTTTCTAAGACATGCCTCTTCATTACTAACTAACTAACCATTAGTTACTTAAGTATTATTTATTATTATTATATTTATATTTATATTTATTATTTTTATATGAATTATATTCATAACATTGTCTCTCTCTTCAAGAAGCTTTGTCCTCAAAGCTTAATGAGAATATCTTCTCGTCTCTAAACTTTCATCTTTGTTGATACAAGATGATATGATGCTCTGAGTGATCGACAAAATTGTCGTACTGAGAATGGATTAGACCATCCTAGATTAATCTTTTGTTGAAACTTCTGAACTCTGGAAATTTGTGATGAATAGTTATCGTAGGACTGGATTCTGCAAACTTCAGTACTCTTGAGAACATAAATTTGTCGTGTATGTTCTGAGTGATACTGGTACGTAGATTAATTGTAAAGTCTGCTCTTGTGATTCAGATCTCGATAAATAGTTCTTCTAGTTGGAATTTCCCTTATCATGTTAGTGGTTGTTTCCTGATTTCCTTTAGGCGTTGTTGTTGAGTTGGCTACTGAATCATCATTTAGAATGTCCATAATTTGAACTGCAACTTCTGCATGTGTCTTCACTTTAGTAGGTTTATCCTCTGCTTGAGTTATGATTTTGATTGGATCGGTATTTGTTTCTTTATCTTCAACTTGGACTGAAAACACTGGAGGCTTCGATATTACTTCTTGAAGTTGCTCTAACTTGTCATTTAGTGATTTCTTGGCATTTTTAAGCTTCTTTATTTGTGTAAGTAATGCATGGTTATGATTCCTTAGACGTGAAAGTTCACCATTTTCTGAATCGTTAACTTTGTCTTAGTATCTTTCTCTTTATCTTTTAAATTTTCATGTGCTCTAATAAGTTTTTATTAAGGGTTTTTAGGCACAAATTTTCTCTTTCTTTTTTTAATAGATTCTCCTCTAGTTCCTTATAAAAACTTTTATTTCTTGTTTTAGTCTTTGTTTCTTAACCTTGGACTTTTTTATTTCTGAAAGTAATTTCTCATTGTGGTCCCTTAGACGCCAAATTTCTTCGTTGCTTTCTGTTGATTTTTCATGAAACCGATCTTTGAGATCTTTATATTTCTTCTCTGATGCTTCGTTCTTTTGTCAAAATTTTGTGATTTCTTCCTCTAATCGTTTTATTTTTATCTGCTCATTGTTTCGATGTTCTTTTGTACTAAATAATCTTCCACACCTTGGACAACGTAAATTAGACTTCTTTTTAATATATGTATACCCAATTTCGTTTAGACAACTTGGACATTTAGTCCAAAATAGTGATTTTTGTGTGGGACTCATCTTGACTACTTCCTTCATTATTTTCGAATTAGGCTCCATTTTTCTTGACTTAATAACCTTCCTTCGTAATATAATTTAATTTAATTTTTTTTATTTTATTTTTTTAATATATATATATATATATATATATATTATATGTTCTCAACGATTGTTTTTTAATCATTTTTCAGCTTTTTTTATATATATTTATAATCTTTTTTTTCTCTTTCTGAAAAGTTACAACCCTAGTGAAACGTCGCTATTCACCTCTTCGGTTATAATATAAAATATATGTCCACTTATGTGTCTTTGACTCGGTTAATTTTCTGCATGTAAAAAGTAAAACTTACCATTCACACAAAGAGATTTTGTATTCCTTTTGTTCTTCTATTACTTTGAAAATACCATGGGCAATTAGCATGGGTTGCTAAAACCACGAGCTTGTAAACCACTTAACGAAGAATCAAGATAATCTTATCTACTCTGCCTTCTCTTACATATGGTTTTAAAGATATTTGGAAAGATTCCCTTTTGACTTTAACATGCACTTTTTATCAATAATGTAGAACCTTTTTATATATATGAATGTTCTCCTTCAAAACTTACATCGAACTATTTTTTTTTTTTTACTAGAATCATTGAAATGTCAATGGCCAAAGGCCTTATTATTATTATTTTAATTAATTCTTTTTAGCTCTTTTCTTTTATAATCCTTTTCCCAATTCTTTTTTTTTTAAGTGGCCAAGGGCCTAACTGAAAATGGAGAAACTCCAACTCGTGTAGCGAAACGCTTTAGTTGTGATGACAAGTTGATGGCCAAAGGTCGGGATCTGCCAACGTGGCTCTAATACCAATGTAACAAACAAGGTTCGTATACTCAGAGGAATGCTTTGATACCAATGTAACAACCAAAAGTCATATACGCAGCGGAAATCTTTAAAATACTTCAAAGACGTAAATGTCCATTGTAAGACATGTAACTGTATATTGAATGTTGTATAAGAATTGATATGAGATATGAGATATTACAAATGAGAATGAGGGTCTGCTTCTATACCCTAGGTAGGTGCCCTTTCATGAATGGTCATGTCTCTAAGACATGCCTCTTCATTACTAACTAATTAACCATTAGTTAATTAATTATTATTATATTATTATATTTATATTTATATTTATTATTATTATATTTATATTTATATTTATTTATTTTTATATGAATTATATTCATAATAGAGCCGTCGTGGAACATGGGATTCTCTGAAAAGCGAATCTCGCTCTGATTATCGCAATATATAACAGTGGTATCCAACACGTGCTCAAATAGCTCACTAAAGAGCTTCCTCAACCACACAACTTCACAACAGGCCATACTAGCTGCAATATATCCAGCTTCGATGGTGCTTAGAGCAATTAATTTCTACTTCCTGCTCATCCAAGAAATCGAAGCAGATCCCAATGAGAAGCAACATCCTGGCGTGCTCTTTCTGTCCACCACACTACCAACCCTGTCAGCATCGGAATATCCATGTAGCATCAAATTCTTGGCCATGTATCTCAACCCATAGTTGATTGTGCCACGAAGATATCTCAAGCAATTCTTTGTAACAACCCAATGAATGTGATGAGGCTCAACCATAAATTGACTCAAAGTATTTATATAAAAGCATATGTTTGTTCGGGAGTTTACCAAGAACATCAATGCCCCCCACAAGCTATCTATATTCAGAAGGGTTTGCCAATTTGGGCCCTACAGCACTTCCACATAGTTTTTTGAAGTTGAGTTCCATCGGAGTAGACACAAACTTGCTTTCCACCATCTTGCATCTCTCTAGCAGTTTCACAATGTATTTTCCTTTAGAAAGAAAAATCTTGACTGGCTTTTGCCAAACCTCCAGGCCTAAGAAGTAATGCATCAATCCTAGGTCCTTCATCTCGAACTCGGAAGTCAACTCCCTCTTGAATTAATAAATGAGATGTTCTACACCTGTTAAACAGAGATCATCAACATAAAGGACCAAAATAAGAGGCATGTCCTTTTCAACCTTGAAGTATAGGTTTGGATCAGCATAGCTCCTCGTAAATCCCAACTTCATAAGATAATTGTCAATCCTTACGTACCAAGCCCTAGAGGCTTACTTCAGCCAATAGAGGGCTTTCTTCAACCCGAATACATGTGTCCTTAGATCTTGTACTTCAAACCCCTAAGGTTGTTCTAAGTAGGCTTCCTCCTTAAGCGAGCCATGCAAGAAAGCAGTTTTGGCGTCCATCTGATGAAGGCTCCAAATTTGGTTGGCAGAGACAGTAATAATAGATCAGATAGTGGTATATCGAGCAATTGGTGCAAATATTTCATCATAGTCCACTCCTTCCTTTTGAGAGAAGCCACGAGCTACAAACCTGGCCTTATATTATTTAGCACTCCCATCAGCTCCATGTCTAATTTTGTAAAGCAATTTAAAGGTGACCACAGACTTCTCCTTAGGTCTAGGCACCACGTCCTAAACATCATTTTTCATGAACGATTCATGTTTCCTCATTCATTGCATCTTTCCATACTTGGTGTTTTACGGCTTCTTGAAACGTGCAAGGTTCATCTTGAACAATAGTACGCATGGCAGCCAAGTACCCTTGATACTTGTTAGGCTTCTTACTTTCACGAAATGTCCTTCTTGGAGCAGCATGTCTTTTAGCATCTTTGAGAGTATCCTTGAGCCATAACGGTCTTTTCCTTGAGGTAGAGGAATCACCAAGAAGTGGATCAATAGGATCCATCGGGCATAGGCTCATTTGTCAGAGGTTCATCTTGTTTTTTGGTAGCATCATCATCGTCCTTCCTTGAGATAGGGAGATCTCTAGCTTTCCCAAGGGCAGTGTCTTCACCAAAGGTGACATCACGACTTACTTCCACATCTCTTTGACCAAGTACATAGATTCTATATGCCTTTGAACTTTCACTCTCACCGATGAATATACCTTTCTTCCCAGAAGCTTCCAACTTATTCCTTTTCTCTTTAGGCATATGAAAATATATCGGACAACCAAGATTCTAAAATGAGAAACATCAGGTTTCTTACCAGTGAAGACTTCCTTAGGTGTCTTGAAATCCAAAGCTTGATGCGGGCTCCTATTTTGAACATATATGGCAGTGTTGGCAGTGTCGCCCCATAAGAACTGCAGTAGACCTTAATCATTGATAATGGCACGAGTGGCTTCCATGATCGTTCGATTCTTCCTTTCAGCAATGCCATTCTGCTCAGGAGTGTATGGAACAGTTGTCTTCCTCTTAATGCCAGCCTCTCTGCAAAGTCATTGAATTCATTTGATTCATATTCGGTTCCATTGTCGGTCCTCAACGTCTTGATCTTCTTCCCTGTTTGATTTTCCACCAATGCCTTGAAAGAACGAAACCATTTGAACACTTCATCTTTCCTCTTCAAGAAATAGATCCATGTTTTGCGTGAGTAGCCATCCACAAATATTACATAGTATATGTATCCTCCCAATGAGGTTACGGGTAGGGCACCAGATAGGTCAAAATGGACCAATTTAAGAATATCAATTGTCTTGCTTTCACTAGAAGGGAATGTTCCCTTAGTATGTTTCCCAGCTGCACAACCCTCGCAGACTCCTTCATGGTTCATATTAAAGTCGAGCATTCATATGGCCATCTTCCTTACCCCAGGTAAGGCTTTGTAATGTAAGTGGGAAAATCTCCAGCGCCATAATTCACATTGAAGAGAAGTATCACTCGCCAAAGCTCCCAAAGGACTTCCATCAACTTGATAGAGACCATCAACCCTAAATCCAAGAGTAAATGCATCTTTAGGGTTTTTATGCCAAATACATACCTTTCCATCAGTGAATGCTACCTTGAAGCCTTTATCTTCCATTGCAGAAATAGACACCAGGTTCTTCTTCAAATCGGGCACATACAACACATCTTGTAGATGAATGGTTTGACCTTGATTCAAGTGAAAAGTGATAGTACTTATCCCTTTCACAAGGTAGGTGGCATTATTTCCAAGTATAATCTTTAAATTAGTCTTCTTCTCAACCAAATTTGAGAGGGCCTCCTTGTATCCAGTGAAGTGCCTTGAGGCTCCACTATCAATCATCCAATGATCCAAAGTATCTGGAGGAGAGGTTGTAGATAAAGCAAAAATAAGGATAAACTCATCTTGTTTTTCTACAACATTACTTTCATCATACCTAGGCAGTTCTTGTCCTCTTGGGAGGTCGCCCATTTCCATTTTGAGCAACGGGAGCATTCCGCTTTCCTTTGTTGTTGAACCTGTTGTTCCTTTGATTGTCATTGCCTTTGAATTGTTGTTGTTGTTGTCATCATCCCTTGGAGGATTCTTCTTGTGAGGACACTCTCTAGCATAATGGTCGAACTTGTTGCAATTATAGCACCTTCCTTTTCTTCCTTCTTTGAATCCCTTCTTAGACTTGTGACCCTATCTCCTTGGACCAACATTATTCTCTTTTTGTATGAGTGGAGAAGGCAATAGGTTCATTTCCATTGGAGGACTTATCTCTCTCCATCATCCATGTTTCCTCTTGAGTGCATCTAGCCAATAATTCATCAAAACTAGGTATCTTGTCGTTGTTGAGAATGGTGGTAGTAAATACATCCCATGGTCTCGAAAGACCTCCAAGTGCAATGAGAGTGAACTCCCTGTTAGCAATAACTTCTCCAATAGATAGAAGGTCATTCTTGATTTGTGTTATTCTCATGAAGTAGGATTGGATAGACTCCCCTTTATCCATCTTGATATCCTTTAACTTGTTCTTGAGAAAGAGGATTTGACTTGCATTGTTCATTTTGAACATCCCAACCAGCTTATCATATATTTCCTTAGAAGTTTCCAAATCATAAATATAGGCAATCAAATGCTTTTGAATACAATCACTCAAAATTTTCTTTGCTTTGACCTCACCTTTTCTATACTTCGTCTTGGCAGTAGCCAGTGCCTTTGAAGGAGGCTCCACCACTTTTCCCTTCACATAGTCCAATACTTCATGCTCCTCCAAAGTTAGGTCTAAAGTCAACTTCCATTCATGATGGTCGGATTTGTTGTTGAGCTTGTCCTCAGTCTTGAAGTAAGATGTAGAGGCCATTGAGACTTGTCCAATAATCTTTAACCAACAGATCTCTTGGATTGCTCTTCTCTCTTGCTTGGGCTTTGTCTTCACCTGGCTCTGTTACCATGTTAATTTTAGATAACAATGGTATGTTCCATGCTTGCAACAATTACTTCAATGTCCTTTTATCAGCCCAATGACAATTTCCACTTAATTATTAGTAGCACTCACATTAACCATTAATTACATTGACAATAATTGTAGATAGAACATAAAGAATAAATGCAGAAGACAAGCCAAGACAAGAGAGCACCAGTATTTGGCGAATGCCAAGGAAAAACCCCAAGATGGGGAAAACCCTTTGATCAATTCTTCGTATTATTATATCAAATGTTCAGCAAAGAGAGAGTACAATACTAGAGTAAAAGTTAAAATTGACTTGTCAAATCTCTGTCCAAAATAGCCTTGTCAAATATGCAATGTTGTCCCTGGTCAACAGCAGTCAAATCAGCAGTAGTGTGTGCCCTAACCAGTGAATGGTCAAGGGACAAAACATCCCTTTAGCATCTCGGTCAAAGTGCATCCAACTCGGCCTCCTTAGCTAGTCAAAGTCAACCCAAAACAGTCATCTTTGGAACATCCAAACAAAAGTCAACCTTGCGTTCAAACAGGCATGCAGTCAACACAGGTCAAATAGCTTAGAAAATCTCAGTTTTTGTGCCAATGAATGCAGCCTACCCAAACAGAAAATTTCCCACAAAAAATGCAGTCAAAGAATGTCAAATAGCTTGGTCAACGTTGGTCAAACCTTGCAATAGATCTAAAATTCGGCCTCCTGAAATTCATCCTCTTTCAAGCACACGTGTGAGAAGCGTTGCCCAATGAGTTGTACGAACCAATCAGATGAGGAGAGAGAAGAATAAGTTGAGTTGATGAGCTGTCGAATGAGGTTGGAGGTCACCCTTATTTATACAAGTCGTTGAGGGTCAAAAGACATGTCTATTAGGCTTCATGAGCCTACATGATGATGTAGTCGACCTTGACAATTTGCACGTGTGGGCTTCACTTCAAAACACATTTCTCTTTGTCCAAATTTCGTGATCTTTAGGTCGATTTTGGTCCTCTCGAAAAGAGGAATCCAATGCAATAAATATCTCCATCAAATGAGTTGTTCAAAGTGGAATTTGGCCCTAGTTGCCAATTTTAACAAATCCACATTTGCATTTATCATAACATATATATTTGGAGGGTTAAAAACTTTAATTATGAGGCCCAAGCATAGCTACAAAATTCAACAAATTGGGATGCCTAAGAGACTCTCCTAGCTCTCTCAAGATTACAATGCTTAGATGGTGATGGTATGCCTTTTGAATAGAGGGAGAAGAATGATATTTTGAAGTTACAATGGTGGTAAAACTCCTTGTTTTAGAAAGAGAGGTGTGCAAGGTTCCTTCCAAGTGCTTGAATGCTTCAAGTTGACCAAATTTTGGCAACACCTCCCCTTGTAATTTTTCTGACCTGCTAGAGATCAGCAAGCAAACAAGAGTAAAACGTGCCCAAAAATTATTTGGAACACCCAAATTGATAGTACAAAACACCCCGAAAAAAATTACCAAGTGAAATGCTAATGAAATGAAATGAAATTCCTACTCTACAACAACTATGAAAAGCCAACTACTAAACCTTTTTGTGGTTGATTTCACAGTTGTTAGGTGATCCAAGTTGACTCAACTCCCGGATTAAACCAAGATCTTTTGTTTTCATGGTGTGATTAGAATTGCAATTAAAAGAGCATAAAAGAACATAGATGCATGTTGTAGAGAAGAAGGAACATGACAATCATCAGCAACATAAAACTCAAGACGTTGATAACGGAGTTCGTCCCGGAGGGACAACGTCTCCGGGCCCCGGTGTCAAGATGGTGTAGGCCACTACATTAAGTGTTGTCAATAGTGATGATGTACATAGGTGGTGATGTCGCTATCATACAAGGAAAATGCCCTCACGCAAGAGTGGCTCCAAGAGATGTTCCGCTACAGGAACTCTCAATCAAAAAAGACTCCTATCAGTATGACATAAACTCATGCATGATGATAATGAACATCCCACCAACATGGCATAAAAGGGATCTCAATGCGATCATACATGGCGACACATGAGTCTCCCATCAACATAACAACAAAGGGATCTCAAACAAAGCATCACAAATCATGACAACAAGTACATCCCACAAATGATTCTACATCACATCAAGCAGGAATCATGAGACAAGTAAGAAACAAGCTCCCACATCAAACATCAACAGGGAACTGTGCAGCGCAATGCATCTCATAGCAAAAGAAGTACATGAACACGCTACATATACCTCATATCCTAGGGCCATCTAAAGAAGAGGATGCCAAACTGCTAAAGCTGGCCATACCATCAATCTCGCTGCATCGAATCTCATGGAATGACTGCTCGCACGTTGAATGTTGACATCTGCACTCCACTTTGAAAAGTGGCCGAAAATGAAATGATCAAATGGGAAATCTAAATACACCATCAGGTTTGTGGCGTCAAATAGTGCAAAATCGACTGTCAAATTTCTGAATTCTAAGAAAATGGAAATCTGGGGCTTAAGGAATCTTTTAGATTCCTCAAAGATTCCTTCCTCTCGATCGTCTGAAAATCTGCTGCTCAGATCGAAATTCTAACTGCGCCATCAGGTTCATGTCACTGAGAGGTGTAAGATCAACATAAAATTTGTCCAATTTAGGGCCTTCCCTTTGCTGCAGATTAGGGCTCCCTTTAGCTGCGGATTAGGACTCCCTTTAGCTGTGGATTAGGGATCACTTTAGCTGCGGATTAGGGCTCTCTTTGGCTACGGATTAGGGCTCTTCTAGCTGCGGATTAGGGCCTCTTAGATCTGCAGCCAGATCTCCTACAAGTCTGCCGCTAGGGCTCTCCTAGATGACCCTTCTTTAGGGTTGTGTAGAAGGCATCTCCTCTAGACCTCCTCTTCCACTAAAACCCAAACAACTGGAGAGTGAGATCACAAGAGATGATATCAAATGACTTGAAGTCCTCCTTTATTTATATTAAAATGTTGAGTACAAGTGGGGTATATTTGGTTGCCGACCAACCTTGACGAATTGCCCATAACACAAATAAATTCATATCTCCATGAATACTTATCGAAATTGGATGACCTTTAGATTAATCCTACACCTCTCGATGAGAGGGATCCAAGAAAAATATCAGCTGCCATTAATAAGATGACCCACATGGAGTTTGGCCCTAGTTGCCAATTTTAACAACTTCACATAGATTATTGATCCTTCGTTTCAAAGGAATTCCTATCTACCAGGACTCCTCCCATTGGTGAAAGTTCATAAAGAGCAGGGGACACTAACTGAGGTGACAGTGGGTCTTTGTCCCATCGTTGTCATTTGGTCTAGTAGTTGTCCCTTAGGTTCCCCTACTAGATTGTGTGGCAACAGTACTCAAGCAGTGGGTTTTGTACCCAAAGTTGTGGGTGCAAGACCAAGTGGAGAAAATCATATTTTATTCATTGGATGCATGAGGGGCACCCTTGAAGGGCTAAGGTGCACCTAGGGCTCCAATGATGTGGCAAAGGTTAAACAAAAAGAATTTTTACTCCTTGAGAAATTGGTGTTTTAGCAAAATAGACAAGATCAACTTAGTTATATGTTATGACCCTTGGTGAGAAAGGACACCATCAAGAAACGCTATAAGAAGGGGTGAAGATTAGTTCATTGAGAAGCATCCAAGTGAGCATCTTTCCTCAAGACAAATCTACCTAAGAGAAGGTCGAATACCTCAGTGAGCCATAGATCCAAAAGAAGAACGAAATTGGAGCATGAATGGTCTAGTCTAGTCTGAAATGAAGGTTGAGTTAGCTCAGGTTCATGGAAGTCCATCCCTCTAAATTTCAACCCTAGTTGGAGGTTAGTTCTTGCATGTTGTAGGCTACCTTTTGTGTTTGATTCATGCCCTAGTTAGGGCTTTCCTCTATGGTACATTTCCCTTAAGGTTTGTTCAGAAGTCTGGAAAGTTTCACTTTGATTTTTTGTGCATGGGAAAGAGGGTCAAGACCCTAAGAAGGAGATATATGGACTGTGATTTGGACCGCAAATTCTGAGTGTATTGCGCAGAGGTTTTGTGCATGTGTTTGTCCTAAAGTGGACCGTAACTAGCCGCTAAATATGTACAGAAGTGTGAGCTAATGAGTAGAGTGTGGAGCTAATACAGTAAAGGAAGAAGTGGTCAATGTGGAGCAAATTTATTGGAGGAAAGTGTTGATTGGAAGGTTTGTTCATAGGTGTTGAATAGCAATTCGTTTGGTGCCCATGAACAGTGATGTTGGAGGTGTAAAATCATTGTTAGGAGGTTGTGTATTGGTTTCCCTAATTCAGTCATCTTATGAGGAGTTAAGGGGTTGTGTGCGGGCTGCCAAGTAAGCCCTAAGTTCAGTGATAAAGTAGTCTTATCATTGTGTGAGGGTTGGTTGTTGTGCCCTAGTTCAGTGGCTTGGTGCAACAAATCATTGATAAGAGGGTTGTGTACAAGAAGCCCTAGGTTTGTCATCCTTGGAGTAGCCAAGAGATAATAAGAGGGAAAATTTGATGTGACCTAGTTATGTTGTCCTCGGAGCAGCTAGGAGACAATGAGTGGGCAGTTCCTTGAAGACCCTAAGTACATTGACTTAGGTAGCACTGAGTCATTGTTAGAGGGCAAACATTGAAGTCCCTATGCACAATCATCTTGAAGTTGCATGGAGGTTATGATGAGAGCAGTTTGAAGGCCATATTTCAGTGACAATGGAGGAGCAGTGATCATTGATAGTGGCAGATTGAGCCGCTGAAGATGCAAGCATTATCAAGTTGCAGAACTACTTATGAGCAACAAAAGAGGTGGCAAAGGACCTGCCAGAAGTGTTCAAGGTACGTGGCCAAAATGGGCTAAGTCAAGATCGTTCAACAAGTTAAGTGTACTTTGTTCAAGGGTAGATTGATAGTCATAAATCATTGACTTCAAGCCCTAGTCTCGTATCAGGGCTAATTGTAAGGACCATGATCCATGGTATGGGAGCCTTATGTTTGTTGTATTAAAGTTGTAATATAACTAGTTTTGGGTTCAAAATTTCTCTTATGTACTTCAATGATTCACTGTTGTACGTTTTTCGATGTGCAAAGTGCTTGTGTTGTGGCATTTTAGTGTGTTTGTGATCGTGTCTTAGAAATAAACCTGATTTTGAAGTGTCGAGGAAAAATAAACATCCCTTATCTTTCAAGAATGAAATGGAAACCAAATTCTTTTTCAAACCTAGTACATATAGTATGTTGCTAAGATGAACGCTTTCCCCTGATTCTAGCTCAATGGATGTCTTCCCAACACCATTTACTGCATAATTGTTGTTGTCTCCAAGTATTACCTTTTGCGATAATCTTCCTTCCATTAGACTTGTGAGGTTGTCATGATCTCCCGTCATGTGCCTTGAGGAACCACTATCTACTAGCCAAAATCATCGCTATCTGCAATAGAACCTGTAAGAGCAAAAAAGTAAGAGAAATCTTTGTCACCTAAATCCTCATTCATGGGTCTCTTCGAAAGATCATCAATCTCTGTTGTGGTGGCATGTTGCTTTCCCTTTATCTTTCTATCGTTCGATCTTTTAGGACAATCGCGTCTATAGTGACCAAATTTGTGACAATGATAGCATTGAACTTTTGACATATCTCTCTTTCCTTGAGGAGCAAATCTTTTTCCATCAGGTCGTCTTCCTTCATTTCTTCTTTGGAAACCAAACTTCTTTCTTCCTCGAGCCTTCTTGAAACGTGTTGCATATGCTTGAGAGTCACCTTCTTTAGATCTTTGAATATCTCCTTTTAACATGAGCCTAGATTTTGTTGAGAAATTTATAGGGCAATAGTTAAGATGATTTCTGTTTTTATGATAACAGCTTGTGATATCTTTTTACCTTTTCTTACTTTATTAGCTTCTTCACTTATTATTATGTTCGAATATCATCAAATAGCTACCAAAAACAAGAAGAACAATAATACACAAGAACACAAAATATAGGCTACAAGCCAAGGCCAAAACCTCTCCACTTGAGAGGAAAACCCACAAAATCTCTTCTCTTCTTGTAGATTCTTCAATTGACGAATTCCAAGACCTCTAGACCAAGATTAATACCCTCCAAGACCAAGTCCAACCTTTCCAAATTATGTGCTTCTCTTATCCAAGTCAAACCCGGACAAATCTCTTCCAGCGACACAACTTCAACCTCTAGCTTCAGAATTTCGGCCTCTACTGCAAGTTTGAAATTTTCGACCCCCTACAACTGCCACTACATCCACACGTGTGAGCAAAATTAGCCTTCCAAGGCCTCCCAGCAACTTCGCTTGCTTTACTTCCTTGTTTAGGGCTTGTAGGTGACCTAGTAGACCTTTCTTCCAACAGATTTGATTCTCTTCCAGCAGATAAAGAATTTCGACCTTGAAGCAGCAAACCCTAGCTTCTCTTCTTCGCATGTGTGAGAGAGAATTAGCCCAAAAACAATCTTTCTTCATCTTCTTCCTTCTTCGCTTGCCTTCTTGCTCTTCTCCCTTTCTTGAATGAGTGAGTGATGAATGTATCTCAAGGAGGTCGAGTTCCCTCCTTTATAAAGGCTTCTTAAGGTGGACGTGGCTCCTCACAATAGATCGACTTCCCAACTGCCAGGCCAAATTGGTCTTGAAGGGTAATTTGACACTTTTAATGACAAAAATAATTTTCGTTACAAGTTACAATGTCCCTGATGGGGTCTTTAACTTATGACAATGACTCTTTTGACTTCTTGACCTAGGACTTGTGACAAAAGACCTTGAGCATGAAACCCATGCTACAAAATAATAATAATAATTTTCTTTGATTTTACAATATACAAGAATCAAAAGTACATTTCATATTTATGAAGATCGAACCTAGTTACACATTTTTCAACACTTCCTCTTAACTAGGGAGGTATTCATAAATGGTACATGGACATTCTCAATCTGAAGAGAACTCATAGGAAGAGTCAGATTGGTAACCCATTTGTTTAGCATCATATCAACCAGCATTGTCATATAGAAAGGCCTTGACTAACAACTCTGTCTCTCCACAAGATCGGAGCACAATGCTGGTGAGACCAATGATTTATAGACACCATCATCATTGTCTCTCAAAGTACATACCCCACCCGAGTGTTCAGAGTGTGACCTTCCTTGGACTATTCTTGTCTTGGATAGCTAGTCCTCAAAGAATATCGATCCACGACTACTCGTATCTTGGATGCCCTACCTCATCCTCAAAGATTATCGGATGCCATATGCTTACCCAATCCTCCATTTTGTCTTCCCAAGTGAAGACAAGAATGATGTGTCTATCTCTCCCTCTCAACCAGGGAGGATACATCAACCAAACCAAGCTTGTCTCTCAAATACACAAGCTTCTCATTAGGAAGAGATTTCGTCAATATGTCAACTAACTACTCATCAATAGAGATATATTGTCATTGTAGCACCCATCTTGTACTAGCTTCTAAATGTAGTGATACTTGTTGTTGATATGTTTTGTCTTCCATGAAATATTGGGTCTTCAAACAATCGTATACAACTAGTTTTATCACTATAGGGTCCATTGGCCCTTCAAATAGGTCGGATATCAACTTCCTCAACCAGACAGCATCTCTACTTACTTCATAGGATGCAATATACTCAACCTCAACCCTACTTAAAGCAATTGTTTCTTGCTTTCTACTCATCCATGAGATCAGGGAGGATCCCAAACTAAAATATCCTCCTGTAGTGCTCCTTCCATCTTGCTCATTGCCTCCACAGTTGGAATCTGTATATCCAATCAAGTGGACATCATTCCTCCTATCATATTTCAGGTAGTAGTGGATAGTTCCTTGCAGATATCTTAGTATATGTTTTGTTGTTATCCAATTATCATGCCTCAGCTCCACTTGGAATTGACTGAGAACATTTACTGCAAAACATATGTCTAGTCTAGTATTCACCAAGTACATCAGTGAGCCAATCAATTGTCTATACTTGGAAGGATCCATGTGGCTCGATTCGGAACTCCTTAGTCTTTTTAAGTTTGTCATCATTAGGGTTGCCATTGGTTTGTAATCGATCATGTCAAACCTCTTCAACATCTTGATCACATACTTTCGTTGACCTGGATATATCTCATTAGGTCCTTGCCAGACTTCCAATCCCAAATAGTAGTGCATCAACCCTAGATCCTTCATGTCAAATTTTGCTGCTAGTTGCTTCTTACATTCTTCAATTCGACCTTCAACACCTGTCAAGAGAAGATCATCCACATACAGAAGAATGATTATCGGTTCTCCCTTCACAACCTTAATATAAAGGTTCAGATTAGCAGAACTTTTTTTGTGAAGCCTAATCTCTGTAGGTATGAATCCATCCTAGCATACCATGCCCTTAGTGCTTGCTTGAGGCCATATAATGCCTTCTTCAATCTGCAAACATATGCCTTTATGTTTTTAATTTCAAATCCCAAGGGTTGTTCTATATAGACTTCTTCATCAATTGTGTCATTCAGGAATGCAGTCTTGACATCCATTTGGTGGATGTTCCATCCTATCGATGCTGCCAAAGAGACCAATGAACGAATAGTTGTATACCTTGTTGTTGGAGAAGATGTTTCTTCATAGTCGATGCCTTCCTATTAAGAGAAGCCCCTAGCCACAAATCTTGCCTTATATTTATCAATACTTCCATCTATTGCATGCTTGATCTTGTAAATCCATTTGGAAGTTACCACAGATTTGTTTTCAAACCTAGGTTCAATCTCCCATACTCCATTCTTCATTATAGACTGATATTCTTCATTCATGGCATCCTTCCATTCTTGGTGATTTACAGCTTCTTCAAAAGTGGATGGCTCTGCTTCTATTAATTTTGTCATGTAGGTTGCATACCCAGAATATCTTTTGGGCTTCTTGCTTTCGTTGAATGTACTTTGAGTTGCTCCATGACCTTTTGCATCTAGAAGTGTAGGCTTCAACTAGTTAGGTCTTTTTCTAGTTTCGGGGATTATTACAGGTTATATGGGTTCACAGGGACCTTCATCTTCATGGTTTGCTTCTTCTTCCCTAGTAACTTCTTCAAATACCGGAAGTTCTTCATCATCAAAGTCCATAGGGAGGTCCTTTGATTTCTTGAATGCAATACTTTCGTCAAATATCATATCTCGACTGACTTCTATTCAGTGTCCTTTTTTTATGTAGATCCTATAGGCCTTAGAAGAGTTACTATAGCCCACAAATGCTCCCTTCATGCCAGATGGATCCAGCTTCTTTATTTTGTCCCTAGGTATATTAATATAGATAGGACAACCAAAAATTCGGAGATGATCTAAAGTTGGTTTCTTCCCAGTGAACACTTCTTCGAGAGTCTTGTTATATAGAGACCTGTGGGGACTTTGTTTTTGTATGTATACAGTTGTCTTTGTAGCTTCACCCCATAGAAATTTCGGTAAATCTTGATCATGTAGCATTGCTTTTACACTTTCTTCAATGGATCGATTCTTTTGTTCAGCGACTCCATTTTGTTTGGGATTATATGGGACTATCAACTCCCTCTTAATCCCAAACTCCTTATAGAAAGCTATGATTTCCTTAGATGTGTATTCTCCTCCATTATCAAATTTTAATATCTTGATTCTTCTTTCTGTAATGTTCTCTACTTCAGATTTGAATTCTTGAAATTTAGTAAATACTTCATCCTTGGATTTCATTAAGTAAACCCAAGTTTTCTTTGAATGGTCATCTATAAGTGTGACATAGTATAGATGACCTCCAAGTGATTTAGGATTCATAGGGCCACAGACATCGAAATGAATAAGATCCAAGATTTCTTTTGACTGTGAAGCACTGCTTCCAAATGGTCTCTTGGTGTTCTTACCCAATGCACATCCCTTGCATACTCCTTCGTGATCTACCTTTAGTTCGGGGATTCCATCCACTATTGAATTTAGAGTTGGAAGGATTTTGAAATGGAGATGACCAAATCTTCTATGCCAAATTTCAAATGGGTTGATTTCAATGTGAACTAAAGCTTGAGCAAGAGGAGATAGCAATCTGTAAAGTCTTCCTTCACAAATCCCAATCACTCTAGCATTCTTTGTGCTTGAGTTTTTACCCCATACTACAACTTTTCCATCAATGAAAGCACTCTATCACCTTTATCTTCTAGACTTGAAATGGAGAGTAAGTTCTTATGGAGATCTGGAACAAATAGGATGTTGTTGAGATGAATATTGCCTCCATTCTCCAGCTCTATTGAGGTTGATCCAACTCCTCTCACAGGATAGCTCTTGTTATCACCAAGCTCTACTGAGTAAGAAGACTTTCCTTTTGACAATGTTTTCAGTTGCTTGTGATGATCAATCATGTGTCTTGATGCTCCACTATCAATCACCCAAATGCTCTCATCTATAAATGTGCCAGTGAGTGCTGAGAAGAGTCCTTCGTCATTTGTCTTGATCACTTCCTTCTTTGGAGTGCTAAGAGATTTCATACTTCTTTGATGCCTTTCATGAGATGACTTGCCACCTTTGAACACTTCTTTAGAAACGTCTTCAATGTGGTAGAGATCTTCATAATGCCCTCTGCCAACCTTAGCTCTTATACCATGTTGAGAAATTTATAGGGCAATAGTTAAGATGATTTCTCTTTCTTTTTTACCTTTTCTTACTTTATTAGCTTCTTCACTTATTATCATGTTTTAATATCATCAAACAGTTACCAAAAACAAGAAGGACAATAATACACAAGAACACAGAATATAGGCTGCAAGCCAGGGCCAAAACCTCTCCACTGGAGAGGAAAACCCGCAAAATCTCCTCTTATTGATTCATCAACTGACGAATTCCCAGACCTCTAGACCAAGATCAATACCCTCCAAGACCAAGTCCAACATTTCTGAATGATGTGCTTGTTGAGAAATCAATGCTAGTAGGATTAGGGTTAGATTTCTCTTTCTTGATAATTACTTATGAATTATGTTACCTTCATTTACTTATTTGTTATATTATCTTTCATCAAGCAATTACCAAATTATGTGTGCATGAAGATCACAAAAACACAAGAAACAAGATGTAGGCACTCTACCACGAAAAATCCCCTATCTACGGGAAAACCCAGTCAAAATCTCTTCCTTCAATAGTTTTCCTTCAGAGTCATAAACAAAGACCTCCTCCACACCAAGCTAGTCTCTTCTTCTTCGATCCAACCTTCAACCTAGTAGCAGTAGCACTTCGACCCAAGAAACTTCGACTTGGCAGCTTTTTCGGCATCAGCAGCATCGACTTCGCTGCTTCCGGCATCAGCAGCAGCTTCGACTTTTCGACATCTGCAGCAGCTTCAACTTTCCGGCATCAGCAGCAGCTTCGACTTTTCAGCATCAACAGCAGCTTCAACTTTCCGGCATTAATAGCAGCTTCGACAAGGAGACTTAGATCTCCTAAACCAGCCCACATGAGAGAGAGACACACACACCAAAATTTCTATTTACTTCTTCCCTTCCTTCTTGACCAAACTCGCACTCATTTTAGCCCCTTCTTTCAACTTCGCATTTTTCCAGCTTCTGACTTCATATATTGAACCATGCTTGAGAGAGTAAGATCCTCCAAATGAAGTCGCACTGCCTTGTATATATAGCCTTCCAATGAGGTCGAATTGCTTTCCTTGAGGCCGACTTAGTGTGGAGGTTACATAATTCATTTTTAACTCGAAAATAATTCTTTTTACATCATTCGAAAGCCCAAGAAGGGTCTCATAAATTATACAATGACTCTAATGACCCTTTATTAATCCTAGAAGTCCACAATGGGGACTTTGACTAATAAAATGATGACCCAAGCATGAAGGCTATGCTTTAATAAGTCATTGTAACAATAATAAAAATTCTTTTGACAAATACATTTTATGAAGACTGAACCTAGTTACATTTTTCAATGCTCCCTCTTAACTAGGGAGGTATTCATAAGGAAGATCTCAAACTATATGAACTATGAAGAGTTTAGGCACCGCAATGCCATGGACTAGATTCCTGACCAGGGCAATCTATCCAAGGTCTCTCAACAGTTTAGGGACCACAATGCCACAGACTAGATTCCTGAGCAAGGCAATCTATCCAAGTGGGACTAAGATGGACTAAGGCTTTCAGCCTCTCTAGGTACCATCAGGCTTACTTACTAACCATCAACCCAGGGATCTAGGTGCATAACTGAGGTCAGAGCTCTACGACCAATGCCACCCTCCCTACTTCGAGAACTAGACATCAGCACATAGTGCCAGCCAGATGTTCTCCCAGGCAATGTCTCACACACAAAGCTTCAACTTCTTGATTATTTCAGTCAGTAACAAATCCTCCCCAATCAAATAGATCGGCACCAAATATCTGCTAATCAAACTTATCGACAACTCTAGGCATGTAAAACATGCTATCAAACTTCCAAGAGATGTACCTATAAAATCACAACCCCAATCAGTAACAAACTTTCAAATGTATATAAATAGATACAAACCTCTGGGGTCTTCCAGACAACTTGATGTTGCTTCTCCACTTTTCATAGGAGGACTTAGAGCTTTCCCAATGAATCTTGACAGAAGATTCCTCAACCATACAACTTCTTTTCCTACTTCTCATGCAATAACATATTCCACAAATCGATCTGGTTTTTCTTATTCCAGCAACCCTTCAAAATACATTCTCCAATTTTCTTCTTTCACTCATGGCCTTCACTAAAACTTACGGTTGTTAGTCCTAGCCTAGTGCATGACACATGAAGTAGAGAACCATATCCATCACTCCCTCTTAGCGAGGGAGGATCTAATCATTCCTATACAAGGAATGTACCCAAACTCCCTCTTATCCTAGAGAGATTCCTTTCATTCAAGCTCCCTCTTAACTTAGGGGGCTCAACTTCTTTTCTACGACATCGTAGAATCCTTCATGGCTTCCATCCTTCTCATCAGAGTTGTCATGATTATCATTATTCACATCATGCTTATCACATCAACAAACATCTTCACTATCTTGAAGATCACATACCTGCACAACTTAGATAGCAAGTACAACCAAATCTATAGAAGCATGAAGTTAATCATATCAAAATCACGGAAGCATTCAACTTTATAGATCAGATGCCCAAACTTAATTACAAACAAGAAACACGTACTCTTCAACTTTTTGCTAGGGATTTTGTCATAAACCCTAAACTACTTCATCAAGACTTCGAGCATTTCATAACAACTTTCATTACATCTAGGGTTTCAATGTTTCTTCCAAAGGTATGACATACCCGACTACAACATATAGTAAACCCTAGAAACAATTCAAACAAATATAGATCTAGAAAGTATCTAACAACTTCAGAATTCACATGTTAGACTTCTTACTAGGATTTCATACAAACCCTAGATTTCATACATGAGATTTCAATAATCAAAACCAATCACAACTCAATCAACAACATGACTAGCTTCCACTAGGGTTTGTTGCAAACCCTAGATTTTCTCAATCAAACATCAATCACAACT
The DNA here is from genome assembly GCA_000404065.3 of Pinus taeda. NCBI lineage: Eukaryota > Viridiplantae > Streptophyta > Pinopsida > Pinales > Pinaceae > Pinus > Pinus taeda. The sequence goes on along the minus strand of APFE031538880.1, from coordinate 20,629 downwards.
AAAACTCAGATTTCAACAATCTTACACAAATCTCATGTTATCACACTGTCATCATATATCAGAGATTTGGATCTCTACTAAGGTTTAATTACAAAACCCTAGAATTCACAAGTACTATCATCCTAGAGATTCAAACTTTGACTAAGGCTTAGTTCCAAACCTTAGGACTCATGACCATCAATAATTAGGTCAACTCATATATCTAGGATTTCATCACCATGCACAAGCACATCATAACATGTATTAGTCAAACCCAACTACACAAATATCAATAAGAGTTAAACATTTAACAAACTTGATCAGACTAGGATTTGATCAGACAAACACATACATGCCAAGGATTTCATTTCTAAGACATTATAAGACATTTTCTTTCAACAATAACCCTAAGCATATTAGGGTTCCACACATAATCATCGACAAACCCTCAAGTTAGGGTTTTCACAATGAACCTTTCTAGGGTTCCACAAGAATAATCAGAGATATAAGGAGGGTAGATTTATCTAATGATGAATCTCCCAATCAAGAATCTTTAAGATTCAAGAAAGTTAGACAAAAAGATGTTAATAATAGTTTATCAAGAATAAATATCAAAAACTTGTAATTCAAAACATACTTCTTGTTTCTTAACAAACCTTGTAATTCCAATGCTTTTTTTTAGTGAAGCCTTCTTCCATATTCCTAGAGTATTCAGCAAGTCTTTTCTAAACAAAAAATATGACTAGAAATGTGATTAGTATTTAATATAAACAAACTTAGATAAGGGAAACCAAATATAAAAGACAATACAAGGAGTAAGATACTTATCTTTGGAAGTTGGTAAGGGCTCCTTCCAAGCTTGAGGGATGCAATGGATAGAGTCCCTAAGGGTTCCTAGCAAATAGGTCTTTGACTTAGAGTCCTTCCATCGTGTTCTTTGGTGAAACTTCTTTGGCAAAGTTTGCTTGATCTCTATCCCTTCTTTCTTGGCACTTTAGGCTTCTTGATTTCTTTGTAGACTTCTTCACTTTTCCTTTTACTAGATCCAAGACTTTATTCTTTTCAAGGATGAGATCTATCATCTTCTTTCAAGCATTGAATGATTCTCCTAATTTGTTCTCTTCCTTTATTGTGTTAGACATTGTCCTTGGAGATAGTAAGCTTCTTTCCTTATAAGGTCTCCTTATGTCATTCTTTAAACAATTTCTTGAGGTTCCTTTGATTAATTTCAATAGATCCTTAAACTGTCTTTTTCCTTCTTATTCACCTTAGCTCCATTCTCCAGCTTTCAATGATGTTGATCCCAAGCTTCTTAATAGCTTTTGTTATCTCCCAATTCCATTGTATGAGAAGATGATTCCTTTAATAGAGTGTGAGGTTGTTTACTCTTTCTTGTCATATGCTTAGATGCTTCACTATCAATAATCCATGCATTATCATTATTAAGTGAACCTGTAAGTGCAACCAAGAACCCTTGGCTTTTGACTTTGTTGAATAAATAATAGAACATCTTTTTGATACAACTTCCTGCAGTATTGAATCCCATTCTTATCATAGAGGGAGTAATCATTTCCTTCGAGCCAACGATCTGATCTTCAATCTTCTTTGACCTTAGCTCTGATACCATGTTGAGAAATCAATGCTAGTAGGATTAGGGTTAGATTTCTCTTTCTTGATAATTACTTGTGAATTATGTTGGCTTCTTTAACTTATTTGTTATATTATCTTTCATCAAGCAATTACCAAATTATGTGTGCATGAAGATCACAAAAACACAAGACATAAGATGTAGGCACTCTGTCAAGGAAAAACCCCTATCTAGGGGAAAACCCAATCAAAATCTCTTCCTTCAATAGTTTTCATTGAGACTCTTCAACCTAGAAAAAGACCTCCTCCACACCAAGCCAACCTCTTCTTCTTCGATCCAACCTTCAACCTAGTACCAGCAGCACTTCGACCCTAGCAACTTCGACTTGGTAGCTTTCGGCATCAACAGCAGCTTCGACTTGGCAACTTCCAGCATCACCGGCAGCTTCAACTTGGCAGTGTCTGGCATCAACAACAACTTCGACTTGGCATCTTCACGCATAAGCAGCAGCATCGACTTTCGGCATCAATAGTAGCTTTGATTTGACAAGAAAATCTTCGATCTCCTAAACCAGCCCACACGAGAGAGAGACAGAGAGACACCAAAACTTTGATTTACTTCTTCCCTTCCTTCTTGATCAAACTCGCACTCCTTTTAGCCCCTTCCTTCAACTTCACATTTTTCCAGCTTCCAGCTTCTGGCTTCAAAAATCGAACTATGCTTGAGAGAGTGAGATCCTCCAAATGAAGTCGAATTGCCTTGTATATATAGCCTTCCAATGAGGTCGAATTGCCTTCCTTGAGGCCAACTTGATCTTCTTGAGGCCAACTTGGTGTGGAGGTTACATAATTCATTTTTTACTCAAAAATAATTCTTTTTACATCGTTCGAAAGCCCAAGGGTCTCATCAAATATACAATGACTCTAATGACTCTTTATTAATCCTAGAAGTCCATAATGGGGACTTTGACTAATAAAATGATGACCCAAGCATGAAACCCATGCTTTAATAAGTCATTGTAACAATAATAAAAATCCTTTTGACAAATACATTTTATGAAGATCGAACCTAGTTACATTTTTTAACAATGCTTCTCTTATCCAAGTCAAACCTAGTCAAATGTCTTCCAGCAACACAACTTCGACCCCAAGCTTCTGAATTTCAGCCTCTACTGCAAGTCTGAAATCATCGGCCCCCTGCAATTGCTACTGGTTACATTTTTCAACAATGTTTCTCTTATCCAAGTCAAACCCAGTCAAATGTCTTCCAGCAACACAACTTTGACCCCACGCTTCTAAATTTCGGCCTCTACTGCAAGTCTGAAATCTTTGGCCCCCTACAATTGCTACTGCATCCACACATGTGAGCAAAATTAGCCTACCAAGGCCTCCCAGCAACTTCGTTTGCCTTTCTTCCTTGTTTATGGCTTGTAGGTGACCTAGTAGACCCTTCTTCCAGCAGATAGTGAATTTCGACCTTGAAGTAGCAAACCCTAGCTTCTTTTCTTCGCACGTGTGAGAGAGAATTAGCCCAAAATTAATCTATCTTCGTCTTCTTCCTTCTTAGCTTGCCTTCTTGCTCTTCTCCCTTGCTTGAATGAGTGAGTGATGAATGTATCTCAAGGAGGTCGAGTTCCCTCCTTTATATAGGCTTCTCAAGGTGGACGTGGCTCCTCAAAATAGGTCGGCTTCCCAGCTGCCAGGTCTACTTGGTCTTGAAGGGTATTTTGACACTTTTAATGACAAAAAAAAAATCTTTACAAGTTACAATGTGCCTAATGAAGTCTTTAACTTATGACAATGACTCTTTTGACTTCTTGACCTAGGAAAAACCCTAAAAGCACTCAATGGGTGCTTGACCTATAAAATAAAAGACCTTGAACATGAGACCCATGCTCCGAAAATAATAATAATAATTTTCATTCATTTTACAATATACAATAATCAAAAGTACATTTCATATTTATGAAGACCGAACCTAGTTACACATTTTTCAACAGATTCTTCTTGAGTACATGCAGTCCACAGTTATTCAAACCTTGGAGCTTCTTTTCTGGCACATATACCTGGTGCAAATGAGTCCCATGAGTCAGGTAAAAACCATTAAGTGTTGTCGTCACTAGTTCTCTTTAAGAAATGACTTCATCAATTGTTTGAAGTTGATCTCTTAATTGAGAAATCATCATGAATATGAGGTTATAGTGTCATTTCTTGCCATTCTAACATCATGAAGCTCATTCTTCAATCTCGTTGCTTGACCAATGTTGTTGATAGTGTATAATCCAATTCAGGCATCATACATCTATTTTGAAGATTCAAGACTTGCAACATAAGGAATCAAATGATCTTTGATAGAGTACACAATGATGCTCATAGTTGCGATGTCATCCTTCTCATATTTTCTTTTTCCTTCATTATCTGAAGGTTCAGTGACCTTGCCTTTCGCAATACCCAAGAGATCATTTTGTTCAAGAATAAAGTCAATCCTTGTCTTCCAAGCCCTAAAATTTGTAGCTCCTCCCAATTTGTTTTTAGACTTCATAGAGGAACCCATTGATCATAGATAAATAGATTGTAGATAAAAGTCTTCTTCAAGAGTGAACTTTTATCAAAAGTTTCGTCAAGAGTGATCTCAATGTCCTTTCTGTCACCAAAGCTCTGATACCATGTTGATTTTTCAAGTGCAATAGATACAAGCACTAATTTCTAAAATATTGATAATTACTTCAAATGATTTAGATCTTCTTTCAACAATTCCAATATATCATTAAGAAATTACACTTTAGAAATTCAACCAGAAAAGCACAAGGACAGCAGAGATCAAAATGCACAAAGGAAACAAAAAAATTTCTTGGGAAAACCCAGTTGGGGGAAAAACCCAACAAACTTTTCCTTAGAGAAATTCTTCAGTTCAATAAGAGATACATCTAATGTAGCTAGTCAACTATGAGGTCAAATTGACCAACAAGACTATGGTCAAACCTGGTCAAACAACCCTCTTGTCAAGTCAAACTTTTTCCCTTCAACTTCGTCCCTCTCCGATCTGCCTAAGTCGAATTTTGGCCTCCCAGAATATGCCCAGAAACTCGGCCCTACTGCCCAGAAAATGCTACCCAGAAACTGCCCATAACATCACACGTACAAAGTCGAGAGAGAGAGAGAGAAAGAGAAAGAGAGAGATAAATGCTAGAGATGAATTTGTCCTTCTTGTCCTTCTTCATCCTTCTTCTCCTTCACTTGGATGCCCAAACACTGTCTTATCTTATGTGATGTCAAATGGTGACATGTGAAGGAGGTCAAATAATCTTTCTATAGTGATTTGTCTGTCTAAATGGGCATGTATCGTCACTGGGGCCGACTTGACTTGAGGGAGCGGCAACTTGACATGTTTGGAGCCAAAAATTCAAATTTCAAATTTCGAAATTTTCTATTTTAAATCTGACATGAAGAACATGCCCTACAAATTCATTATGCATTACAAGGGCTAAAATATAAATTATGAAGACCAACCATAGCTACAAAATTTAACAAATATGCAGCCTTTCCTCTATTATACTAGAAAAAGTAGACTGGTTTCTAGTGTATAGACATACATACACACACAGACACAGATATGTATATATATAGGAATGATAAAATGTACTTTTGGAGCCAAAATAGTTCACATATTACAAATTCAAATTATATACAATACACTTATCAAGATCAAAATATAACTCTATGACATTGAAGAAAATTAAAATACCTCTTTGCAGATGTCTGGGTCTAAATTTCTATTATATATCTCCAGGCCTTGTTTCCCATAAACAAGCAAACCCTGAAATTTTGCAGTATATCAGAATAGTATTACAACATATTGAAAACAACAGAATCAGTGGAACAGCCAAAAAAAGTGACAGAAAAATGCATAGATAACCTATAAACCTGATAGATTCTGAACCATAAACTTGTGTACTACAAATCTCAAGAACCTAACCCAGAAATCTTATTGAAGCCTAGATAAGCATTTCCCTTCTTGTTCATTTATACTATATTGCTGCAGCTAATTTACTGGTGGTATCACTCAGATTTTAAGTGGACCCAGTTTAGTCTGCCTTCGCAAACAACATAATTAATCACCCAACCATGACAATCAATGCCTGGCCCTGTTCGGACAGAAATATTCAACATAATTTGTAGTTTCTACAAAAGATTTAAAAATAAGAAATGTCCATCTCGGTTACAAAGTAAAATGTAAACTATATAATTACAAAATCTAACTAACAAGCTCTAAATAAGCAGCATGAATTGAGTACACCTGCTAGAAGTGTCACAATATATTCTCTTAAATTTAATTCATATGCAATCGATACCAAATAAAACAACTGAAATAAGCAATTTACTCAGAAACTAACCGTGAAGAAGAGGCATTTTGCTAACATGAGAGACAATTTAAAGTTTGATGTTATCATCCTTAAATCATCAGCCCCAAGAAAGATTAGGACAAGCAGATTATATTCGCTCACTGAAAACCTCTGCTCGGAGTAACTCAGAAACATAATAGAGCAAGTAATGAATCAAAATGGTCAATATACCAATTCAAAATGCCAGATCTCCGAGAATGACTTGATTCTAAGCATGATTGAGTAACCAAGTTCTAAAACAAACAATCACAAAAAAGATCTCAACCATTTATTTAATGTTTATAATAAAAAATTTAAAGGGCCCAACAAGGTTGAGGGAGGTGTACTCTCTGTAGGTATAAGATGGAAACAATTGTTCATTGTGGTTTCTCTGAGGAGATTTGGAAGACTAGTCTTCCATTAGCTGGAGAACAAGGTTCTTGGCAAGGTGTGTCCTTGCTAGATTGTACAAAGAATTGGTTTGAAGACAGATTCCCCAAAGAACATATGTCCCTCCCTCTGATTGCCTCAGGAGCCATTTGGCTTATACAAGAAATTGGACTATTTTTGAGGAGAAGAAATCGCCTCCATTCCAAGTTCAACACCAAATCAAATTCCTCTATGATGGAATCAAATGCTCCCAAAAACAAAAGCTCCAAGACAGGTAGGGGTCCTGACAATTAAGAAATATCTTCCATGGGCTTTCTTTGATGGAGTTTGCCAAGGTTCTCCTCTCTTTTATGGGGCTAGTGGGGTCATACATCTAAATGAAGCTCATAAAATTTTGTTTAAAGCAGGGATTGGGTCAAGCACAAACAATGTGGCAGAATGAAAAAGCAGTGGCTATTTTACTGGAACTGGTATTTGAGAAAGGCATTTCTAAAATTCAGAGACTAGGTGACTCCAAGCAAGTTACAGATTGGATTAATGGATCAATAGGCATGCAGAATCTAGTATTGAGGCCTTTGTTTGAACAATTCAAGCTGATGGAACATGTTTTTGATGACATTTACTACTCCCATATCTACAGGGAGAACAACATCAAAGCAGATGCCCTGTCAAAACAACACGGAAGCAGACACCCTGTTTTGCAGAATTTTTTTGTCCTTTTGGATGTCAAATTGGACTATAACTCCAGGACAGTTTTTTTCTTTTTTGAAGTTATGATGACAGTTTGGCAAATGTTCACTGTGGTTTGGATTAACAGAGATGAATATTAGGGCATTCAACTTCCATATGGAATGTAACCTTTTCCTACTGAGATAAAAGTTACTATATTTTTTTCTAGGAAAAAATAGTTTATAGTAATTTGTTTTGGATATACTATATTCCCTGTTATACCTCTTTACTAAAGTATGTGCCCTTACATCTATTTAAGATACAAATTAAAATTTATTGTTGAATTGGACAAGTGGTTTCCCATGGATTAGTCTCTACCTAGGGAAAAGTGTCCAAAATAATTATTTCTTAAGTGTGACTTTATAAAGTGAACATGAATTTATCAATGGTAAAGTCAATGTTGAATTATAAAGTGAAAAGTGACTTTAGACATAAAGTATAATGTGGGTACTTTATTTAATGGGTGAATTAAAAAATAGAAAGTGAGAATTAAATGCACATTTATTCTCATCCCTTGATCTAAATGAATCTGAGCCAATAGATCTTAGGGTTGCCCAAAAGTCATTTAGGGAAACAAAAGGGGAAAAGAAAAGAGAGATTGCATTCATTCTTAATGAGCAGATTGGAGAAAGGACGCTGAGAGCTAGAGAAAAGTTTTGAAAGAGAAATTTGTTGCAGCAAGCTGAAGGAGTGATTTCTGGGACAAGCTGGGCACGGAAATCAAGGCATAGAAGACAGCTGAAGGTACAGTACTAACATCATTTAATGCTGTGAGCTACACACCGCTCAAGAAAAGTTTTTCAAAAAAAATTGAAAAAAAAATCGTACAGTCTGTATAGCAGTACGGAAATAAATACAGTATAGTTTGTACAGTCTGTATCCATACAGTACATATTTTCAGCTTCAAGTGGGCATGGAAATCGACGAAAAGTGGGCACGGAAATCGAGGCAAAGTGGGCACAATTTTCAAGGAGTTTTGCGCTGAAGAGATAAGTTGTATTTTGTTGTTTTATTTTTTTGCAAATGTATTTTTCCTGAACTTGAAAGATAAATAAATTTGAAGAGCTCTCTAACAGATTTTCCCTAGAGAAGATTGAAGGGGTTTTGCCTGAGTCTAAGTTGACCAAAAATCTGTGTGTATTTTTTGTGTGTTGCTGGTCTATTTATGTCCATATTTATTTTCAGCATGTGTTGATAGTCCCATATGTTTTAATCTAAAAATTTCATTTCCAGAATTCCATATGTTGAATGTATGTTTATGGGAAAGGGCATTTAACTGAATGGGTGTGATAAGGTGAAAATAAAACTGGGTTGGGATTGCAGGAAATTTTTTAGCCATCAAATTTCAACATGGTATCGAAGCTACAGGCTGAAAATTGCAGTTTGAATAGTAGACAATGGTTTGGGACAGCAAACAGTGGTTTGGACAACAAACTGAATTTTTGGACAGCAAACTGATATTTTGGGGCAGCAACGTGAAATTTCACACAGAGTGAACTTTTGGGACAGCAAGGTGTGCTAGAAAGTTCAATTCTCCATTTTCTTGGTTTTGTAAATTTTGGACAGTAGTCATGGCCATGTTCTTAAGGATAGAGGACAGACTGGATGGGATATCCAACTATGCCATTTGGAAGGACAGAATTCAAACAATGTTTGAGGAGGCAGCAGTTTGGGACATAGTGCGGCAAGTGGTTGTACCTCCTACTGCTACAGATGAACTTGTTGAATTCACAAAAAATAATGCAAAGGAAAAAAGGATTTTGATGGACAGTCTGAAGGATCATGTGGTTCCTCAGGTGAAAGGAAACACATGCATATCAGATGTGGGCAGCTCTAACCACTCTCTATCATAGTACCAATGAGAGTAGGAAGATGGTACTCAAAGAACAATTGAAGAACATCAAGATGACAAAGGCTAAAAGTGTAGTTCATTATCTTGGCAGGGTCAAACAAATAAGTGATGATTTCACTGCTATTGGTGAGGCAGTTGCACCCACAGAGTTAGTCAGGATAGCTGTAGTGGGACTTCCTAAGTCTTGGGAGGTCTTTGGAGATGTTGTTACCTCTAGGGAGAATCTTCCCAATTGGGACAGATTTTGGGATGATTGTGTGCACCATGAGATACGGAAGACTGGCAGTGGTGGGGTGAAAATAGCAGATGAGGAGGATGTAGCCTTGATAGCCAGGGGGAAGAACAAAGGGAAAGCCAAGAAAGGGGCCTCATCAGATGGGGCTAAGGGAAAGGAGAAGAAGAAGAAGAAAGATACGGATATGTACAAAGTCAATTGTGTTGGGCATGTCAAAAGATGAGACACTATGTTGTTACCTGTCCTGAGAGCAAGAACAAGGGGAAGAAAGGTGCTGCAACTTCAGAAGAGGCGGAGCAACTTGCTTCACAGTTTGACCAGGACTTTGTATTTATCACTTCTACATCTAGTAGGAGTACATCATCCAGTGTGTGGTACATAGACAACAGGGCTTCCCGCCATATGACAGGTGCACGGGAGTTCTTTTCAGAGCTTGCAGAGAGGGCACTTGATATTGAGATCTAAGTTGCACTGGAATAGATACGGATACGGGATTTGAAACGGATACGACAATTTTTCAAAAAATATGGATACGACATGACAAGGAAACGACATAGATATATATATATATATTATATATATATATATATATATATATATTACCATTTCATCTTTTAGAATCTAGATTCTATATCTAAAAATACATAATCATCATCATGAATTCAACGTAAACAAATCATCATCATCAATTCAGCGTAAACATTGTCATCATCATTAGCGTTTATTATAACATTCAATATATTATTATCATCATTAGTAATGTAATTAGAAATGCTACAACCTTTGTGCTTTCGGGTCCAACTCCTTCAGAGAACGTGTCATGCATAGCAGATGGTATCTATCTTCCTTGCATGACAATTAAAAGGCCCATGGGATCATTGGGATATTCTATCAATATCTATTCGAACATTTCAATCTTCTCAATGTCAGCTTGGTGTCTTGACTATATGTAGGCAAAAGATTGGCTAGAGAAGATTTGTTATATTGGACGGATTTATGAAATCAAGAGCGAAATCAATGACAATTAACAAAACCTTAACCACACTGAAAATTACCGCTCAAATAAATCTCTTTATGAAGATATTAATCAAACCCTTCTGTTTGTATTTTTGAACATCTATTTTTTTCTGTTTGTATAAATTTTTGAACAAATTTTCATGTGTTTTTAACATTTTAAGGGTGGATTCCGATCACAATTTAAATCTGGAAATGGATCCAAAAAAAATAAAACCCTTGGAAACGTATCCAATTCTGAATCCGAAGTTTCCAATTTTTTGAAATGGCACAAAATGTTTTTACGGTGTTTCGGACAAGGATCGTATCCGTTTCCATTTCGGAAACGAGGATGCGCATTTCCAACAATTTCTTCAGGCGTTTCTGATAACTTAGATTGAGATTGTACTAGGATATGACCGCACTGTGAGAGTTGTTGGTGTGGGGACTTCGCCCTTTGAGAAGGAGTATTTGCCTCCTTTGAAGGTCATGGATGTTTTATATGTTCCAGGGATGAAGAAGAACTTGATTTTAGCGTCTGCTATGGAGGAGAAGGGGTTTGACATCACTTTCTCAGAAGGGCAGGTATTGATGCATCCTAGTGGAGCTTCCATCACTTCGGCCAAAGTGATTGGAGTCCGCTCTGGGAAACTATACAGGTTCAGTTTTCAGTCGGTAGGAGCATTGGTGAGTAGCACATCTGGTAGCACTCACACTAGTACCACCAACAGTAGAGACTTGTGCGAATTATGGCACCAGAGGATGGCACATATGCATCATAGAGCTTTGAGAGTATTGAGGGAGATCACTACTGGAGTTCCTGATTTCAATGTCGAGCATTGTGAGGTCTGCAGAGGGTGTGCTTTGGGCAAGTACACCAAGTTACCATTCCCAGCGAGCAATAGCAGATCTACAGGTATACTAGACTTGATTCATAATGATGTTAGTGGTTGTATGTCTCATGCGTCTTTGGGTGGTTATGAGTATTATGTTATATTCATTGATAACTACTCTAGGAGGACTTGGATATATTTTCTGAAGACCAAGGGTGAGGTCTTCAGTCCCTTTAAAGAATTCAAAGCTCTTGTGGAAAAGCAGACAGGTAAGAAGATTCGGGACTTGAGGTCAGACAATGGTGGTGAGTACACCGATGGTGGGTTTTTTGACTTCTGTGCACAGGAGGGCATTAGGAGAGAATTCACAGTTCCTTACAACCCCCAGCAGAATGGGGTGTCTGAAAGGGAGAACAGAGCTATTGTTGGGGCTGCTAGAGCAATGATTCATGATCAGGGGTTGCCTTTGTTTTTGTGGGCTGAGGCCTACAATATTGTTGTTTATCTTCAGAACAAGAGTCCTCACAGAGTATTGGGGAATATGACTCTGAAGGATGCTTTCACTGGAGAGAAGCCTCATGTGGGACATCTTCGTATCTTTGGATGTCTCATATATTCTTATATCCCCAAGGAGCAGAGGATGAAGCTGGAACCCATGGCAGAGAAGGGTACCTTCATGGGTTACATCGAGACTTCGAAGGCCTATCGGATCTTTATTCCTTCTAAACAGAGAGTGGTGATTAGGAGGGATGTGAAGTTCAAGGAGGAGAGGACCTATCGGAGGTCACAGGAGTATGATGAGAGAGAGTCACAGACTTCTCCTCAACAGGGAGGTCAAGTACATGAAGCAAGACCTCAGGGTTCTGGATCGACTAGTACAGGAGGTACTTCAATGTCAGTGACATTTGGGGCACTAGTGGCGAGTTCACCGAGCACTTCTTTAGGGAGTCCACTGGTACAAAGTTCAGATGGCACTTCAACTGACACAGGCACAAGTGCTAGTACAGGTTCTTCAAGGACAGGTGTTGGTACAAGCACACCAGGGTCAGTTGGCAGACCTTCATGGTCACCAGACTCGGGGGCAGAGGATGAGGTTCCCTATGGGGAAGCTTCTTCAAGGAAAAGGAGGCCCAAGTGGTTTCAAGACACCTTGAAGGAAGCACAGTCTGTTGGTCCTCCGAAGAGGGTGAACAGGGAAAGTGTGCCACCTGAGCGGTTTTGCAGTTATGTAGCCAAGGCTACCAGCATTGTTGACTCTAAGCCTATTAGCTATGAGGAAGTTGCCAGCCAGGAGGTATGGAGAGAGGCTATGGTGGAGGAGTATGCCTCTATCATTAAGAACAACGTCTGGGAAGTGGTGCCTAGGCCTGAGGGCAAGTCAGTTGTGACTTCCAGGTGGCTCTACAAGATCAAGCATGTTGCGGATGGCAGCATTGAGAAGTTCACAGCGAGGTTTGTGGCTAGAGAGTTCTCACAGATAGAGGGAGTTGACTATGATGAGACCTTCGCTCCCATAGCTCGGTACACTTCTATCTGGTCCCTTATTTCTATTGTTGTAGAAATGGGTTGGGAGATCCATCAGATGGATGTGAAGACCGCATTTCTGAATAGAGTTATAGAGGAGGAGGTGTATGTTGAACAGCGACAGGGCTTTGAGGTACTTGGGAGGGAGACCCATGTATGTCTGTTGATGCGAGCACTCTACGAACTTAAGCAAGCTCCGAGAGCTTGGTATTCGAGGATTGATACTTATTTGCAGCAAATGGGTTTCACAAAGAGTGATGCAGATCAAAACCTATACTACATTCTTGTAGGGGATGATACGCTCATCCTTGTGTTGTATGTTGATGACTTGTTCATTACTGCGGCAGAGAGACTGATTTTTGGTTGCAAGGAGGATCTTGCTATGTAGTTCGAAATGAAGGACATTGGGTTGATGCATTACTTTTTGGGGCTTGTAGTGTGGCAGGAGGAGGGGCATATCTTTCTGGGGCAAGGGCAATATGTTGTGGATGTGCTGAGCAGATTTCATATGGCAGACTGTAGACCCATGTCTACACCTATGATCACCAACTGGAAGAAGCTTCATGCTTCAAATTCTAGTTTGGTGGATCCCACATTGTATAGGCAGCTTATTGAGTCCTTGATGTATCTGGTCAACACTAGGCCAAATATATGTTTTGCAGTGAATACACTTAGCCAGTTCGTGGTTGAGCCCAGGAGGGTGCACTGGGTAGCTGCAAAGCACATTCTTCGCTACGTGCAGGGGACTATTGATTATGGTCTGGACTCTGGACTATAGGCGGAGAGATGGAATGAGGTTGGCAGGTTACACAGATTCAGATTGGGTAGGGTGTGCTTCTGACAAGAAAAGCACTTTAGGTGTTGCTTTGGATTGGGTTTGGCAGTTGTGTCGTGGTTCAGTTGAAAGCAAAATTCAGTTGCTTTGAGCTCTTCTGAGGCTGAGTATATCGTTGCTAGCCAGGCTAGTTGTGAGGCCATTTGGCTTCGCAAGTTGTTGTATGGTGTTAAGTTATGGTATGTTCTATGCTTAGAGCAGTTTACTTATCTTTCTTATTAGTATCCACAGATTAGCAATCACATGTACATTAAGTAAAGTGCAGATAGAACATTTAAAAGATCAACAGAAAACAAGCCAAGACAAGAGACACAAGATGTGGCGACTAGCCAGGGACAAACCCCAATATGGGGAAACCCTTTGGTCAAATCTTCTTTTATCTTCAATAATTCAGCAGAGAGAAATAGTACAAAGATCTGATTTATATCAGCAACAGCAAACCCTATATCAAACTCATCAAGTCTCCACCGGTGAGTCGTTCACCATGCACCAGTCCAAGACTTTGTCGTGCACCATTCCAAGACTTCGCCACGCATCAGTCCAAGACTTCGCCGCGCACCAGTCCAAGACTTCTCCGAGCATTAGTCCAAGACTTCGCCATGCACCAGTCCAAGACTTCGCCATGCACCAATCTAAGACTTCAAACGACCTGTTTTAGCTCGGGTGAGAGAGAGAGCCTTTCTGCGCAGGAAAGAGAAGAGACTCTTTTTCTGCGCAGGAGAGAGAGAGACATGATGAGAAGTGAGTGACCAAATGAGAAGGAGTCATCTTGTATTTATATCCAAACATTGAAGGTGAATAGATGTGTCTATTGGGCGTCTGAGCCTACATAAGTTGCTGACCGACTTTGATAATTTGTCAATAATCAAAATAAATTCATATCTCCATAAATACTTATCGGAATCGGATGATCTTTAGATCAATCCTACACCTCTCGACGAGAGGAATCTAGGAAAAATATTATCAGCCATGAATAAGGTGACCCACATGGATTTTGGCCCTAGTTGCCAATTTTAACACTACCTCTCAACTAGGGTGAACTCCATCTACAATTCGTCTGACCGTCGCTACTATTCATCCATCAAATGCACTACCTTGTACAGCTTGACCCCTGCTCTGCTCTGCTTTGTTGTATTCTACTATGCTCGAACTATGAAGAAGAAGAAGTGATCGAGGATGTCCCATACCATCCTCCACTGGCCCGAAGTCAGTTTGGAGTGTGCACTACTTTCACTGGTCCCAGACCAGTTCTCTACTGACCCGAAGTCAGTTTCAGAGGGTGTACCACTCTCACTAGTCCCAGACCAGTATCATTGATCCCAGATCAATGGAGGTCATCCTAGTATAGAGAGTACGGTAGATACAACGATGCGTCCATCGATAGAACTACTATGGTCCCTATCCTCATTTCCCTGCTCATTGATCAGATGAGAGGTACTTCCAATGAGTCCTAGACTGCATGGGTAGGATGCCTCGACAGGAGAACTAATCATCCTATTCATAGAAAAATGAATCATCATGTCCAGTGGATGCCACGGAGAACTAATCATCCTAGCCTACAGGAGAACGAATCATCCTGTTCCACAATCATCATGGAGAACGAATCATCCTGGCCCACAGGAAAACTAATCATCCTGTTCCATAGTCGCCACGGGGTGTCAGGGGAAGTTTGAACCTTTTACCCTGTACAAAGTGCACCAAAAGGGGATGGTGAGTTACCCTGTGGTCATATGTTGCTCCAAGAAGTACCCCGCGCCCCCCTGGAGCTCCCAGAGCTCAGTACATCATACTTGACCCTCAAAAGAGGGTCTCTGAACGACTCCAAGTCATTCTCGGAAAGTCAAAATTTTGACCTTTCCTAGGGGCTTTGTCAAAATGTCGGCGACCTATTCATCTGTACCGATATGTTGGAGCCTTATAGCTCCCCACTGCACCATGTCACGAATATAGTGGTACGTGATATCGATATGCTTGGAGCGATCATGGAATACGGGATTCTCTGATAAATGAATCCCGCTCTGGTTGTCACATAGGATCATGGTGGTATCTAATGTAAATCCAAACGGCTCACTAAAGAGCTTTCATAACCAGACTGCCTCACATGAGGCCATGCTAGCAACAATGTACTCTGCCTTGGCGGTGCTCAAAGCCACAGACTTCTGCTTCCTGCTCATCCAAGATATCGAAGCAAATCCCAAGGAGAAACAGCACCCGGAAGTGCTCTTACGGTTCACCACATTTCCTACCCAATCATCATCAGTATATCCAAGTAGTCTCACATTTCCGGCAGTGTATCTTAACCCATAAGTAATTGTGCCACAAAGATATCTCAGCAGATTCTTGGCACTAATCCAATGTATGTGGTGAGGTTCAACCATGTGTTGACTCAACGTGTTGACTGCAAAGCATATATCTGGACGGGAGTTCACTAGGAAAACCAATGCTCCGACGAGTTGACAATACTCGGTGGTATTTCGTAAACAGGTCCAGCAGCACTACCGCTTAACTTCTTGAAGTCAAGCTCCATCGGGGTGGTTACGGGCTTGCAGTCCACCATGCCGAATCTCTCCAATATCTTCACCACATATTTTCCTTGAGATAGGAAATCTCCCCTGGTTTCTGCCAGACTTCCAGTCCTAGGAAATAGTGCATAAGTCCTAGGTCTTTCATCTCGAACTTAGAAGCTAGCTCCCTCTTACATTCGTGAATGAGAGGGTCTACACCTGTTAGAAAGAGGTCGTCAACATATAGCACTAGTATGAGAGGCTTGTCATCTATAACCTTAAAGTAAAGGTTGGGGTCAGCTTCACTCCTAGTGAATCCCGACTTCATCAAGTAGCTATCAATCCTCTCATACCATGCTCGGGGTGCTTGCTTTAGCCCATAAAGGGCCTTCTTCAACCTGCACACATGAGATTCTCGATCATGAATCTAAAATCCTTTGGGTTGCTCCACATAGACCTCTTCTTTGATCGAACCATGTAAGAACGAAATCTTGACATCCATCTGATGTAGGTTCCATCCTTGCGAAGCAGCAAGGGCTATGATCGAGAGGATGGTGGTATATCGGGCAATAGGTGCAAATATCTCGTCATAGTCTATACGTTCCTTCTGGGAGAAGCCACGAGCGACAAAACGAGCCTTATACTTTTCCGCACTTCCATCAACTACATGCTTTATCTTGTAAAGCCATTTTGAAGCGACAACTGCCTTGTCCTGGGGTCTGGGGACTACATCCTAGACATCGTTCTTCATAATAGACACATATTCTTCAGTCATAGCATCCTTCCATACATGATGCTTGACGGCATCTGTGAATGATGAAGGCTCATTTTGGATGATCGTGCTCATGATGGTCAGGTATCCCTGATACCTGTTCAGTTTCTTACTTTCACAGAAGGTTCCTCGGGGTGTTGTGTGTCCTTCAGCATCATCAAGTGTCCCCCTAAGCCATGAAGGCCTCTTCCTTGAAGAGGAGGGCTCAAGTAGAGGAGGATCAATAGGATCCAGGGGTTCTTCCACATCGGGCATTGTCTCCTCTTCTTTTTCTTTCGGTTCCCTGGTGTCAGCTTCTTGAGTGTTCCTCAAAGTAGGAAGATTGTCCACCTTGCTAAGGGCCATATCTTCGTCAAAGGTGACATCATGACTAATCTCAACTTCCTTTGACCAGCTACATATATTCTATAGCCCTTAGTATTTTCACTATAACCTACAAATATTCCTTTCTTTCCAGATGCACCCAATTTATTCCTTTTCTCTTTCAGCACATGAAAATATACCGAGCTTCCAAAAATTCTAAAATGAGATACGTCAGGTTTCTTATAGTGAACATTTCTTCAGGAGTTTTGGAACCCAATGCTTGATGAGGGCATCGGTTTTGTACATATACAGCGGTGTTCGCAACTTCGGCCCATAGATACTTCGGAATTCTTTGATCATGGAGCATAGCACGGACAGCTTCCACAATCGTACGGTTCTTCCTTTCTGCCACACCATTCTGCTCAAGAGTATAGGGTGTAGTGGTCTCCCTCTTAATGCCAGCCTCTTTGCAAAAGTCATGAAACTCATTGGATTCATATTCAGTCCCATTATCAGTCCTTAGGATCTTGATCTTCTTTTCAGTTTGATTCTCGATCAAGGCTTTGAAGTGTCGAAACCAGGAGAACACTTCATCCTTCTTTTTCAAGAAATATATCCAAGTCTTGCAAGAATAATCATCTGTAAAAGTGAGGTAATATAAATATCCTCTCAAAGAGTTCACAGGCATCATATCGGATATGTCCGAGTGAACCAATTGCAATATATCGGAGGTCTTGCTTTGGCTTGGGGGGAATGGTCCCCTTTTGAGCTTCCCTTCGGCACATCCTAGACATACACCTTCTTGCTCTAATCTGAACTCGGGCATCCCAGTAACCATATTTCTTACATCAAGTAGAGCTTTATAATGAAGGTGAGCAAACCACAGATGCCATAATTCGGACTAAAGAGATGTGTCACAAGTCACAACACCCAACAGACTTCCTCCAACTTGATATAATGAATCAACTCAAAACCCAAGAGTAAAAGCATCTTTAAAGTTCTTTTTCCATACTAAAACAGTGCGAGACACGCATATGGATTTCAATGAAATTGATTGAATGATGAGCAAGCTAAAGCTCAATAATAATACAGAGATATTTACAGAAAATAGAAACATCAAGTTTCTATTTAGTAAATAGAATCAAACAGTTTCATCAAAGAAACTGCTAAAAAAGAAAAAATAGCAACAGCTAAAAGAATGAGCATTAAATACTAAAAAAGGGATAATAGGATTATTCTAATACCCTCCCTTAATGCTCAATCTATTTACAACACCAATAGACCCTTGGAATTTTACAAATTTATCAGGACCAAGAGGCTTGGTGAAGATGTCTGCGGGCTGCTCTGTTGTGGGAACATATCGCAACTGAACGGATCCGTCTTCAACAAGCTGGCGAATGTAGTGACAATGAGTTTCCACATGCTTTGTGCGTTCATGAAAGACTGGATTCTTGGCAAGTTTGAGCACTCCCTGATTGTCACAAAACAAGGAAGTAGAACCTGTCTGAGAAACATGCATATCCGCAAGCATACGTCGAAGCCAAACTGCCTCACAGGCTGCCTTAACTGCTCCCCGATACTTTGCTTCTGTTGAGGAGAGAGCCATTGCCTGCTGCTTCTTACTAGTCCAGGTAACAGCACCAGATCCTAGACTAAACACATACCCAGCTGTAGATTTACGGTCATCAACCGAACCGGCCCAGTCAAAATCTGTGTAACCATTGAGTATAGGATCAGAACTTCGAGTGTATAGGAGTCCATAATCAGAAGTGCCATGCACATATCATAGCACACGCTTTGCGGCTATCCAATGATCAGCTTTAGGAGCTGACATGAAGCGGGAAATGTAGCTCACTGCAAAACTGATGTCAGGTCTGGTGGCAGTAAGATAGATGAGACTACCCACTAATTGCCGGAATAAAGTCTCATCCACAAGAGGAGAGGATGACTGAGCTGAAAGTTTGAGCCCCGATTCCATAGGAGTCGTGGCTGGTTTGCAATCCTGCATTCTGAACCTGTCCACAAGATTTTTGGCATACTTGAACTGAGAGAGAAAGATGTGATTCTCAGCCTGCCACACTTCAACCCCCAGACAGTAATGAAGAAGTCCCAAGTCTGTCATATCAAAGGTTCTACATAAATCTTGTTTGATCCCATGGATCAAATGTGCAGAGTTGCCAGTAATGATAAGGTCATCTACATAGACAACCACAAACAAGATATCATTACCAGTATGCTTGATATACAGATTTGCATCAGATGGGCTCCGCTGAAAGCCATGATCTGTCAGGTACTGATCAACTTTCATGTACCAAGCCCGAGGAGCTTGTTTCAATCCATAGAGTGCTTTCGCTAATCTACACACTTTTTGTTCTTGACCGGCAATCTTGAATCTTGGAGGTTGTGTCATGTAGACTTCTTCCTGTAAGTCACCATTTAGGAAAGCACTCTTTACATCCATCTGATGAACTTTCCAATTGAACTGAGCTGCTAGGGCAAGGACAAGCCGTATGGTACTCATCTTGGTTGTAGGAACAAAAGTCTCCTCATAGTCGATGCCTTCCTTCTGTGAGAATCCTCGAGCCACAAGACGAGCTTTATACTTGTCTAAGGTTCCATCAGCTTTATATTTCACTTTATATACCCATTTGCAGCTAATGGGCTTTTTCCTTCAGGAAGATTAGAAAGGGTCCATGTGTGATCTTTCTGAAGACTCTGGAATTCAGCGTCCATAGCATGTTCCCACTCAGATGTACCCTTAGCCTCTGAGTAAGTTTGAGGCTCAAAGATACTGTGTAGGTTAGCCATAAGAGCAAAATTTACTGTAGACTGTTGTTTGCTCTTATGTCTAGAAGTTCTTCCTTCAAGGAGTTCATCATCCCGGAGATCACCAATGGTTTTAGCCCACCATTTTCGCCGAAGAGTAGAGGAACCAATATCAGGGGGAGATGGAGAAGGTTCAGGAACAATAGGGGCAGCAAGAGAAGGATTATTTTCCGGAGGAAGCTCTGGCAGTGTATTATCAAACACTGATGCTGCATCATCCCTCCCATCAGGTGGACTTACTGGAAGAAGAACACTGTGAGGTTGATCCTCAGAACACTGCTCAGAAGAAGAAGACTGAAAGAATCCTTTGTCTTCATCAAATACCACATCCCGACTGAAGCTAAGACGACCAGTGGCCATATCTATTAGTCTATAAGCCTTGTGATGATCACTGTACCCTGTCATCATGAGTTTCTGACTTTTGGAATCCAACTTAGAGCGCTTAGCAGCTGGAATCCAAACATATGTAATTGAGCCAAATACTTTGAGGTGACTGATCTTAGGTTTACGGCCAGACCAAACCTCTTCGGGGGTCTTCCCCTTAACAGCCTGAGTGGGTGATCGGTTAAGAAGATAAACAGCAGTAAACACTGCTTCAACCCAGAATTTGTTTGGAACACTCTTGTGTTGTAACATGGAGCGAGCCATTTCAACAACCGTGCGGTTGCGGCGTTCAACAACACTGTTCTGCTGAGGAGTGTAAGGAGTAGTGAACTGGCGTTTTATGCCATGAGTATCACAGAAGTTGGAAAAAGCAGAAAAACAAAATTCCCCCCGTTATCTGTCCTAAGAGTCATGATATTACAGCCAGACTCTTTTTCAACTAAGGTTTTAAACTTCTGAAAGATACTAAATGCATCAGATTTATATTTTAGAAAATATACC
>APFE031538869.1:18351-47785 GCA_000404065.3 Pinus taeda | reverse complement strand
AACTTGCATCATTGGCTGGTAATCAGGCGATGTCTTTCCATGTTCAACTCTAGAACATTTTTCACATGGATCGACTTGTACTCCGAGTGAAGATTGAACGAGTTTTGAAGACCCCGGATCTAGTTTCATCCATTTGGGTTGTGATAGATTCAGGAATATAAAAACATCCAGTGTACATCATTGTCAAACAGATGATCATCCAAATCAAAGGATGATGTGTCCATATCATCAGTCTGTCACATAGACAATTGTCTGTCCTATGTACATGAAAATGAATTTATAAAACTGAGCATGGGAATCCCTGCCTCAGCTAGATCATGAAAAAATGTTGTCAAAATAATGTATTGTATTGTATCTTATTACAGGTTGCCTCCTAGCTCGAAAAAACTTCAGATCCTCATAGTAAAGCATTTCACCTGACATCAAAAAGATTAACGACCTCATGCTTTAGGGGCAACTGTTATAGACATTTTTGGGCACTTCAACCCCAATCGTAAATGTCCATAAACTGAGGGCTCCTAAGTCCTTAAAAGTGTTTCTTCACTACCTAAAGGAACAAGGTCAAATGATTACATCATCTCCCAGAAGTTCTCCACTGAAAATTGCTCATAAATGGTCAAAACTGGACCATACTGAAAGCTCAATGCAGAGGGTGCGATGCATACTGATTTGCTCCTCTGTAAGGTGCGATGGTCGGGAATGGACAAATGGCAGGGACCAAAACGCGAGGTGGAAGATCATGGAATCTTCCAGAAGCTTCCCCTCTGACACATGCCACTCCATTTTCAACCAGGGATGAGTAAGAGATCATCATTCTCCAAGTGGAAGCAGGAACTATCAGAGAGAAGACACTAGTCAAGATCCAAAAAGATGACTCACCTCTCTGTAATCATCTATATATGGATCCCTCATCACAGAGATCCAGGGGCTGGAATTTTGTATCTTATAGAGAAGTGTTGTTGGTATTCTGGTGTACTTTCACAGTGTTGGGTGATCTAGCTTTGCTTGAGGTGAAGAAGGGCTTCTTAGCTGGAGGATGATGCTGGGTCAGAGCACATGGTTGTAATCTTCTTGCTACTTTTCATCTGAATAAAGCTATTCTTGTTTCCTTCCATATTCTTGTGTACTTGTTTATATATGCTTGTATATGGTTAATGCACATCTGATCCTACATTATTTATGAATTTAGATCCTTGTTTTTTGCATAGTAGTATGTTTCTGTGATTCCATATGTCCTTTTGAAGCTGAGCAAACAAAGAAGAAGCGGTAAAAATCTATCAAGAAGGAGAGGAAATCGAGCGCAAGACTCAGGTTGGCCCTCTTGGTTCTCCTCTCATCTATTTTCATAAAAGGAATCAATAGTAGGCTTTGATTGTTTGTTTCTAAGATAGCCACCCATCTTATTGGGAATAGTAGCATCCGAGTGGACACTATTCCTATATAACAGACCTGTCCGTTTGCTTGAGGATGATATGGTGTGGACTTCCTGTGCTTTATCTTGTATTTCTCTGTAAGATCTCCTACAAGCTTTGAAGTAAACTGTGCTCCCTAATCGGTTACAATCTGCCTTGGTACTCCGTATCTTACAAATATTTCTTTAAAGACGAAGGTGACCACTGTATTTTATGTTTCTTTGGTGACTGCCTTTGCCTCCACCCATTTGGTGACATAATCTGTACATCCTAAGGTATACCTCTTGCCATTTGATGGTGGATTTATTGGTCCCAGAAAATCTAGAGCACATTGCTCAAATGGTTCTATTAGAACTTGTGGTTTGAGTGGCATCTCATCTGATACTATTGGTCTCCCTGTTCTTTGGCAGTTGTCACACTTCTTGACATATGCCTTGGAGTCTTTGAAGATTGCTAGCTAGTAGTAGCCTAATTGCAGCACCTTGTAGGTTGTTCGTTTGTCTGCAAAATGACCACCACATGGTTCATCATGACATGCCTTCAGGATTTCTAATATCTCATCCTCTCTCACACATTGTCTTATTATTAAATCTGAACCAGTATAAAGCAAACCACCATTTACCCAACTATATCTAGAACTTTCTTTAATAATTTTTGTTTTTGTTTCTTGGAGAGTTGTGTTGGAAATTTCCCAAAAGATAGATAGTTTACTATGTCTCAAACCACGATGTTTTTACTGCTATTGCAAACAAATTTTCATTTGGAAATTTGCCTGCAACTGGATTTGTATTGTTGGGTGAATGTATGCGTGACAGAAAGTCAGCCACTTGATTTTCCCTACCTAGTTGGTCTTGAATTGTGATGTTAAATTCTTGCATTAACAGTAACCATCTTGTTATTCTTCCATTGGTGATAGATTTATTCATCAAATATTCTATTGTTGAATAATCTGTATGAATAAATACTTGGTATCATGTTATGTAGTGCCTGATTTTATTTACTGCGTGTACTGCAACTAACATTTCTTTTTCTGTGACTATATAGTTCAATTCTGCAGGTGTTAAGTTCTTTCTTATGAAGTATATTGCATAATTGAACAAATTCTCTTTCTGCCCAAGTGATGCATCTATCGCAGTATCAGATGCATCAGTTGAAATATGAAATGGTAGATACCAGTTTGGTCCATGAAGAATGGGTGCAATTGATAATTTTTCTTTCAATATTTGAAATGCATTTTGACAGTGATTTTTCCATTGAAATTCAACATCTCTTGCTAATAATTTGAATAGAGTTTGTGCTATTTTACTAAAGTTTTCTATGAATCGTCTATAGTAGCCTGCATAACCCAGCAAACTTCTTACCTCTTTTTGTGTTGTAGGTGGAATTAAATTCACAAGGACTTGTATTTTTGCTGGATCCACCTTAATTCCTGAGGCGGAAATATGGTGTCCCAAAACTATGCCTTCTGTCAACATCATATAGCATTTTTCGTTACTCAATGGCAAATTTGTTTCTATGCATCGCTTCAAAACTTTCTCAAGATTGTTGAGGAAATCATCATATGTGTTTCCATAAACCATGAAGTCATCCATATAAACTTCTACACATTCATGGATTAGATCAGCAAATATTGCAAGCACTGCTCTTTGGAAAGTTGCAGTTGCATTGCATAACCTGAATGGCAAGACATTATATGCATAGGTTCCCCATGGGCAAGTGAATTTTGTTTTGTCTTGGTCTTCTGTTGCTATTCTAATCTGATTGTACCCACTAAACCCATTCAGGAAGGAGAAAAATTTATTTCCAACTAATGAGTCTAGAACCTGGTCAATGAATGGTAGCGAAAAATGATCTTTTAATGTCGCTTTGTTTAATTCTCTATAATCTACACATACCCTCTACTTCCCATTTTTCTTTGGTACTATTACCAATGGAGAAACCCATTGACTATCTGAAATAGGATAGATGAACCCAACTTTAAGTAATTTCTGCAGTTCTTCTTTCACTATTTCTTTCATCATGGGATTCATTCATCTTTGAGGTTGCCTTACTGGTTTGATCTAATCATCTGTATAGATGTGGTGGATACATGTATTGGGATGAATTCCTTGCATGTCAGTATAATCCCAAGCAAAAGATTTTGAATATTTTTTTGATAATGCAATTACCTCTTGTTCTTGTGACGATTGCAAATGGTTTCCAATGTTCAAATGTTTTCTAGGATATATCTCAATTGTTTTTGTTGTTGAATTGGTAATTGCGTTTACAGAAAAAATGTTTGTAAAAGAGCTTCGCAAGGATTGAACTGTACAAGTTTCCTGAAAACATTGGTTTAAGAGATTACTTGCAACTTCATATTGAATCTCTCTAAGCTACTCTGAAATATTTGGTTCTGAGATGAAAAGATCCATCAAATCTTCATTCTCTTCTTCTTCTATAAGGTCAAAGACTTGATTTATACTCAAAACTAAATTAGTTTGTTGTTGTTCTTGAGTTTCAAGTATTGATTCTAAAGAAGATGATTGTGCAGGTGAATAAAGTGTAATGTGTTTCCAGTCATCTCCATGTGAAATAATCATGCTTCCAGATTTGCATCCTATAAAGGCATCAGCCGTGGCTAGCCATGGTCTACCTAAGATTAGAGGATGTCCTCCCAAGTTTGTTTTTGGCTGCAAGATAAGGAAGTCAACAGGATATTCCCAAGAATCCAAAGAGACTATGATATCTTCTAGTATTCCTTCTGCGACAACTTTAGATCTGTCTACTAATTCTAGAATTGTAGAAGTTGATCTAATTTTGTTTAGATGCAAATTTTTCACTGTCTCCATAGTCATTACATTTATAGCTGCTCCCAAATCTATTAATGTATTTGGAACTGAGAAATTATTTATTGAAATAATAACCATAGGGATACCAGGATCAATATATTTCTCTACCATTGTTTGTGTTGACATGAGGCTTGCTAATTTGGCAATGACTTGGATTGTAGTAGGATCCTTCTTCTTTTTACCAGTTTTCTTAATGCATAATTCCTTTATTGTTTTAGCATATATTGGTATCTCTTTAATTGCCTTCAATAAAGGAATTTTTACATAAGCATTTTTAAATTTATCCAAAACATCAAAAAGGAAGGTTCATTTCTTTTTGTTGTTCTACTAACCTCTCAGGATAGGTGGTGTTTGAGTTATAATAGTTTTTCCTTTCTAAATTTGTGTTTCAGATTGTGATGTTTCAGGTGGTTCACCTTGCTCAATTGGCTCTTCTATGATTGGATGAGAATCCTTTGTAAGCACCTTTCCAGACCTTAAATGGACATCATTTACAGGAAGAATAGAATATGTTGTAAAATATGTTGCTTCTTCTACAGTGTATGCAGGTTTATCCATCTTATTGTTCAGATTTGCCACTAGTTGGGCTGGTAATCGAGTTGGTCTGGGCTGGTTCGAAGGTAGCTGTATGTGGTTGTATTAATAATGGTGGAGGATTCTGTTATGGAAATGGCATGTATTGAGGATATGCAGAATTTTGTTGCGGAAATGGCGTGGACTGTGGATATTGTTGATATGGAAATGGCTATTGATATTGTTTCTGATATTGTTGTTGGTATTGTTGAGGTGGCTGGTTTCCATAACCATATCCTCTCCATCCTTGTGCAGGTTGGTTTTTATACTGTTGTGGATGCCAAGCTTGCCATGGCATTGGAGTATTCCAATAATTTTGAGGCGGATATGGATAGTTTTGTTGAGGGAATTGTTGCAGATTTTGTTGAGGCAACCTTGGTTGCCAAGGTCTTTGTGGAGCCTCATAATAGAAACCTTCTGTTCCTTGCACTTCTTCCATTGGATTCATTTGCAATTCCTTCAACCTTAGACAATTTTCTGTTGAATGGTTTTCTGTACAAAGACCACATACTTGAACACTATCCAAAGGACATTCTCTTAATGGATGTTTCTTTCCACATTTGGAACAAAAGATTGCTAAAGCTTGTTCTTATTCTTCTTTCTTCTTATTTGCTTTTAGAACATCTACCTGAGTTCCTAATGTACTTAGGAGGTCAGTTTTGAATTTTTCTAATAATCTTCCTATTTCTGCTCTTGTTACTCCTCTTGTTGCTGATTTTGCTGCTTTTGAACTCCCATCTCTCTTTCCAGATTTTGATCTACCTCTAAAATATTTTTGACATAATTCAGCAATTTCTTCGAATGGAAAGTTTGAAATATCTCCCTTTCCCATCACATTCAGAATGTCAAGATATTCATCTCTTACACCCTTGAGAAAGATTATTCGAATGGATTCCTGATTTAGAGAGTGTTGTTTAGATTTTTGTAGATTATATGCAAATCTTTCTAAGTATTATTCTAAACTTTCTTCTTCTTCTTGTGTCATTCTGAAAACATCTTCCTTTGTGTCCCGAAGCCTACAATAGGCTTGATATTTTTTAAGGAAGACTAATCTCATATCACCCCAAGAAGCTATTGTTTGCTCTCCCAAACCCATGAACCATTTTAAAGTTGTTGCTTTCAATGTGGCAGGAAAGAGACGAAGTTTGTGTATGTCATCAGTGTATCCATATGTTCTAAATAGGATATCCAATTCAAACATGAAAGAATCGGGATCTTTTGTTGACATTCCATAAAAATTTGGCAATACAGAAGGTGGAATATTTTTCATTTTCACCTCTTCTCCTAATATTGCACTTGTATCTACTATTGGAAAGCCAAAGGTAGTTTCCTGATCACCACCATATTCTTGTCTTTTCCTATCCTCTTCTATCTTTCTATCATTTTCTCGTTTTGCCTCTTCCTCTCTTTGTCTTCTCCATTCTCTTTGTTGTCTCTCATATTCAAGTCGTTGTTCAGGAGTAATAATAACAAATCCATGTCCCTATTCTACCATCAGTTTAGTTGTTTCAATGTTAATTTGAGATTCAGGTTGTTCAAAGACAGGTTGACTTACAAATTCAAAGATATGTTGTTTTTCTTTAGCAGTTTCCTTTTGTTTTCCCAAAGTTGATAGCTGTTTTCTTTTTACTTCCAAGGCTAACAAAGTTTTCCTCTCAATTAAAGTTAACCATTTTCCAGTTCTTTGTTTTTCTTCCAATTCCTCAACTGTTGGATTACCAGTAGCTGGTGTTGTTGGCTTTGATGGTCCTACCTCTATTTGTGGGGGGTTTTTAATAAATCTACCTTGAGGATCTCTATATCTAGGCATAAAGAAACATAAATAAAAGGAATGTAACTAATTTTTTTATGAATTTTTTAAATTCTATTTCTTATCTTCCTATTGACTATGCCAATATTTGCCTCCCCGGCAACAGCGCCAAAATGTTGAGCTAATTTATTCATACAAATTAACACAAATATTCCTTATCAATCCAGTTTGGTAATACTTAAAGGAAAGTCCACTATATATGAATATCAGATGTAATCAAACTTGAAAGATAAGTTTTTCAAAAGCTAAAGAAGTGCATATTACAATTCCAATTCACTTTGTAAAGAGGGAAAGCTTAAATGGCTCTTAACTTAAGAGGTCCAATTCTTCCTCAATTATTACTTTATGAACATAAATCATAAACTAATAGCTTAAGATGGAAAAATCATTAATGAAGGGAGGCTCCTAACTTTAGAGACCTTTTGTATGTTCCATCATAATTCATTCACCCTAATGCCAAAAATACATAGGAAAACTGCTTGCATGTAATCAAAGAAAACTAGTTACAATTCACCAAATTAACAGAACAAGTGCTCAACTTGAACACTTTGTTTTTCCAACTTACTAAAATGATGAATAAACTAAGATATAATGAAATCAATCACCACACATTAATCATAAACCAATCTGAAACGAAGAATGTAAACAAGTTCTAGAATAACCAGATTATGGAAAATTAAACTAGTTTAAACAAAGAAGTGTACTTAGCTTGGAATGGGGGCCCTCCACCCTTGCTTTGCACACTTGGAGATTGATATTAGAAGCTTAAACTTAGTCAAAAATCCAAATTATTGAACAGGAAAATAGTAATAGAACAAGTTCTTCAAATTAGCTCTCCAATCTAAAATGTCTCAGCATGAAATTATACAAAAGTCAATACATAATTCATCAAAGTCTTGGCTTTAAATAGAAGTCTTGTGAAACAAACTGATCTATAATCCTTCTAAGAAACATATCTACTCATATTCACCTATCTAATTCAAATTCATCAATCCCATCCCAAGAAATATGGTCAATCCCATAAAATCTCAAAACTGCTCTATTTCTATGGAATTTCTGAGTGACTAGTCATGGTTGACTAGCACTAAATGGGCCTAATAAAGCTTCTTCTGTTCGAACCAAGTAGAGATGGCTCAGTCCTAGTTCCCAAGCTGTCCATCCATGCATCAAATTCATGCCCAAGTGTCCTGCAAACATGTCAACCATATAGCTATTACGGGAATTTCTGAATCTGTCAATATTTGCACTTGAAACCAAATTTTCATAAAAACTTTAGAATTTGAAAAATTAAAATTAAATACCTAAGTAGACATGAAATACATCAAAATTGGATGGATAAAGTGGAAAATGGGTGGAAAATAGATGGATTAAGTAAGTTTCCTTTATCAAAAATAAGACCAAAATCGAGGGCCAACACCTGCACAAGTACAACAACAAAAAACCATCAAAGAATCGTGATCTATTACAACAGAAACATTACAGAATCATATATATAATGAACAAATGATAACATTGACAATTGCACAATCATATGGAAGAAAACTTAAAGAACTTTATTAATAGAAGGGAGAATTACAACCCATTTGTCTGATCCAACATCATCCTCCCAGCTTCAATCCTTCTTCACCTCATGAAATAGCAAGATCACTCCAACAATGCAATGCTCTTTCCTCAATTACAAACTATCATCACTTTCTTGCAATTCACAATATTCCAGCCACTGGATCTCTTGAATTGGAGATCCATTTATAGATGTGTGCAAGGGTGTGAGTCATCCATGGGGTTTGATTAGTGTCATTCCACTTGTTACAATTGGTTTCATTTGGAAATTTCTTAGATCCCTTATTCATCCTTGGGCGAATTCAGAGAGGCAAGTGGCATAGGGGAAGTTTCTAAAAGATTCCATGAGCAACCACCTAGCAAACTGTCTCGGCCATTTGTCCATCCTTGCCCATCGCACCCTATAGAAGGCCTAATCAGTATGCATCACACCCTGGCAGTGTACCACTCAGTATGCATTGCACTTTTCCAGTGGAGCAGTTAGTATGGTTTAATTTAGGCCATTTCTGGATGGTTTCTCAATTGGAACTTTTGGGGAATGATGTATTCAGATGAATATGTTTCTTTAGGGTATGAAACAACTCTTTTAGGGGTTGATGAGCCCTAGTTTATTGACATATAAGTTTGGGGTTGATGCACCCAAATATGTCTATAACACATCCTTTCAATGGTCGACATTCCAAAGATAGATTCTCTTGTTTGTGAGCATGGTGTTAGTTTTCTTAATCCAAAGATAGCATCACAAATGGAACAGTTCAGTTACAATGTGGGTGAAGTGATCCTATGGATTTGGCTTAGCTTAAATTAGTCCATATCACAGATGTATTTAATTTCCTCAATCATTTTTTTGTAGCCATTTTTAGGCCTAAATTATTTAAAAAGGCCCAGTGTATGTATGAAAGGTTACATGCATAGAATGAACCAGTGATGAGGAGATTGTGATTAAGTAGAATTTGACTTTGTTTTGTTTAATATTGAAACTCTTTGACTCATGTTCTATTGAAGGTTTTTAATATAATCATTTTGGCTTCTATATATATTCTTGGATTTATGTCTTCTTGATCTCTAAGTTATTGAGTTAATTTACACTTGTTCTAGGTTGTGGCAAGGGCCCACCACAAACCTTGACCAAGTTCTATAATAGTTTTGGTTAAGTAGAAGGTCTGTTTTGAATTCATTTAGCAAAATTTTACTCGAATATTCATTTCCTTTCATTTGTAATTTCCATAATTTTCATACTTAGAATCGTACTTAAATTTCATGTGAAAGTTCTCAGAGATCTGAAAGTTATGATAGCTAGTGAGATGTTTCTTGAGTTTTTTCAAGCCCATGGATCATTGTCATAGGTATACTTTGCATCTATTGACTTCTTTGATTGATCTCGAGATTCTGTAAGAATTGAAAAAGAAGGCTTCAATATGGTATGGATTTCTATGGAACAAGTTCTTGCAATTTTAGGTTGAATCCTATGTTTTGAATGAAGTGACTTGATCATATGCGGATCTATATAATTTTGGAAAGAAACCCGTGTAGCTAGTTTTTAGTCTGAATTCTTGTCAGGATTGATTAGGAATGGTGTGCCATTCATTTTTGGAACAATGTTTGTTAACATTTGGATAAAAATGTGCCATTTGTAGTGTATTTATTATTTGACGAGCGGTATGTCATTCATTTGATTTCATAGTTAATCTTGAGTTAGATTTATCGATTTAGAATTTGTGAGTCTTTTTCTTACTTGCTCATATAATTGAAAAATCTTGTGTTATTCAATTACTCAATTAATTTCGAGTTAGGAAGCCATATGTCATTTGTTCAGATGCTTAGTTAATTTTGAATGGATATTTTAAATAGAAAATAGTGTGATTACTTTTTGGGACATTGATGAGTTTACTTTCGATTTCTAGCACCCTGGGGATTAGTTTCGTATAATGGTTTTTGAATAGAATGAATTGCTAGATTGACTTAAGAACATGGTTTGTGATGATTGATAATATTATTTCTTGGATATTTTTTAGTTAGATGCACCATAATTGAGGATAAATTAGTAATTTAGATTGTGTAGTGAAATATGTTTCTTCACTTCAGCAAATTCTTGTGTGATTATTTTAAATTAGGAATAAAGTTTGGTTATTCTGCACTTAAATTCATTTTAAATCAGCATAGAGTAAGTCTAGATCTGAATCGTAATGCCTTGTAACTCAAATATTACAAACTCCAATTGAAAATTTTAAATTTAGGGAATCCAACAACATATAAAACCCTAACACCTTAGCCCATCACAGTAAAATGTTTCACCAACAAATGGTTTCATTTCCAGGATCCAAAGATTAATTGGGGTTCTTAAATTATGGTGACTAGGATTATTAAGAGAAAATTCCAAGAATGATGGGAAGAGAAGCTTGACTCAGTTTTTCATCAACAGGTCAAGTTACGGCAAAAGAAACTAGATTGGATTAGGGACAAGATTTTTTACGGAACCTGCATGTGACCAATACGAAATCTTCTAGTGTAAATTTCTTAACAAATTATATAATTGGTTGAGTAGATTACAACATACTTTGGGAACTGGAAGTGTTGTGTGAATCTTTAGGTCTTGAACCACATATTATTTAGTTTCCTTACATCAATTGGATAACAAAATCACTAGGGCCATTGATTTTTGGATACATGCCACATTGGAAGACTATATTATTAAGTTTGCTACAAATGATCACCAGTTGTTTTCTAAAGCTAAAGTAGTTTTCAATTATGGATTAAGAGTTAGGTTTCTCATAAATTCTTTTGTTGATTAAATTTTTTATGGTGGAAGAGAGACTATTTCCATTAAAACAACCTAATATGGTATTGTAAAACCATTGTACAATGTAGGTTTTTAGGGGGGGATTTCGATCAGTTGTGGAAGTTGATAAGAATTTGCAATAGACAGGGAGGATTTATAGAAGGCACAAGATTTGAGAGCGATTAGGAGGGCATGGGTCTCTGAAAAATGGTAGGAACATAAGCTACGTGAGATTAGGATAAAATGAAAAGAGTTACAATAGATAGGTGAAGTGTTGAGTTATATGAGGTTGCAGAGAGGATATATGAGGATCTCGTAGTTGTAGAATGAGACAGTGGGAGAAGGATTGACTCTATAACAATATGGGAAGTTAGAAGGGATGAGATAAGATATCATAATAGGGATAGTGGAGCCCACCAGCAATAAGATGGAATCTGAACATTAGAAATTCCAGGACAAGTAATCGTGATGACTGATCTAAATACTCCCATGGATGAGGAGATTCACTTTGTCATGAGAAGGTTATTTGATGTGGATGATTCCTCCTCTATAAATAGTAGTCTACAAGGAAGCCACATGGTTGGCTCTCTCCTTAAACTCCCCCAGATACCTTATCAAAATCCTATCAGTTTTATTTCAAAGATAGTCAAAATATTGAAGTTTCAAAGAGTTCATAAGATGTATGCTCTTGGTAGTTTTGATAGTTTTGGAATAAATAATTACTGGGGGGAGAGGGGCTAGGTGAATCAGTAATAGTTAAGTTCTTTCAAATTTTAAGTATAAGTCTTTAACTCTTTTCACTATAGTCCATTACTTGTGAGATATTTCATACACAATACAAATGATCAACAAGATAAAGCATTCACATGTACATACAATCCATCACATGAGCAACATACACATATTGACATAGGTATTTTTACATGGAAACCAAAAGGGGAAATCCACCAATTTGTTTGTTATTATGATGTAAATTAAGCACCTACTTAATTACATAAAAAAAATTGTCATCCCCACTCACAGGAGGCACTGACCCCCTTAATATAGCAATCACTACTTTCCAAGAGGCACCAACCGCTTATGAATGTAGGCCACCACCTGATCTAGCCACTTTTCTACCTTTCATACAATTTTCAAACTAAAAACAAGGGAAATTACATATGCAGATAAATACAAATCTAATTCACTTTAGTATCATACTTCTGCTCTTGGCCCTCTACGCTTCCACAGGAAATCTCAGCCTCGCATAGCATCACTGGTCCACAGTTCGGTCAAATTCTAGTAATACAGTTGTACCAATTATAGGATTCTTGTGACACTTATGTTTGTTGAAATATGGCAACAAGAATATTCCAATTTAATTTGTCCTTGAATTAAATTGTGAATTAAAATCGAATTTAGTCTTAACAGCTACTTGGAAATAATTAATTTATTTATTTTAAATTAATTAGTTGGAGAAATTCAAGCTAGAAATCTTTCTGAAGTCATGCAAGATTTATCCATTAAATTAAGGAGATAAGATTGAGTTATATTTGAGTTGTAATTAGTTAACTCAGTTTAATGAGTTAAGTCTAGTTAAATTAGTTCCAAACTGTTTGAGGAACTAATAGTGAGTTAACATTCAGTAGATGCATTAATGCACTCAACTAGTACTACTCCAGTTAACTGAATATTCTCTCATCAGAAACTCATGCATGTATATTCTGAGAAAGACCCAGTTGAGATAAATGTTCAAGGATAGTGTACTACCAGTTGCATGTGTTTTCTCATGGATAAAACTCATGCATGTAGTCAAGGATTCATACTTGAGGATTGCGCAGTTTTGAAAGAGGTTTTCCACTTGGCAAGAGAAGATCATCCACAAGGAACAGCGCAAGGAAATAGGAGCTTGGAGGGCAAAGAGGAAGGCTGGAGAGAAGCCAATATTTCCAGTGAGCATCTGTGAGGATTGTACTAAGAGCTAGCTAGCTGTGAGAGCTAAGGCTTTGTATAATTCCTATGTATTTCCACCATATATGATAATACAATAGTGTGGGGTTTTTTAGTTGAGGCTTTCCAAAAAGTATTTTCATGTGTATTGTGCCATTGATTCTTATTCTTCTGGTTATATTGTTCATCTCAATCTTTAATCTTCCGAAAATTGATAGAAGTAAGTTATAGTATTCTACTTTGATTTATATTGCATTATCAGGTTAACCTACCATCAGATTTTCTACATGGTATCAGAGCTGTGAATAGTATACTAAGAAGATAATTCAAAGTTTCAAGTTCGAGGTTGCAGGTGAAAATCGAATTCATATCATATTTCAAGGTTGGCCAATGGCATTCTATGACTTGAGACTCAAGTATGCCTTAGAAGGTAGCTCGAATTACATAGCATGGAAAGATAGAATGGAGGTTGTATTAAAAGACAATGGCTTGAAGGAATTCATTGATCAAGAAATCCCAAAGCCATCTTCAACTAACGCACAAGAGTTGGGTGAGTGGAAGAAGTGTGTGGCGAAGGCGAGACGGATCATCCTTGAGGGAGTTCAAAACCATATTGTCTCGAGTCTCCATGGGAAGGATGCTCCATTTTCAATGTGGAAGACATTGAAGGACCTCTACCAAAACAATAGCGACTAGAGGCAATTGGTGCTCAAGGATAAGCTTTGAAGAATCAAGATGGAGAAGGGCGATACTATTTCCACATATCTAAACAAGCTCACCACCTGCAAAGATGAGCTTGATAGTGTGGGAATAACTATTGTCGATGATGATATGGTGAGTCTCACTCTCCTTGGCCTTCCAAAGATTTGGAATAGCTACCATGACTCTGTGAATGGAAGGGAGAAACTGCCGGATTGGGAACGAATGTGGTCAAATCTTATGTAGGAGGAGATCAGGAGGTGCACACAAAATGGTTCTTCATCCAAGAATGATGATGAAGAAAATCTAGCCTTAGCAAGTAAGGCAAGGAATGGGAAGGGGAAGGATTCCCATTTCAAATCGAATTCTTCTCATGGAGGGAAGAAGAGTGACATGTCTAAAGTAATATGCTTTAATTGTCACAAGTTGGGACATTAAGTGACTAATTGCCCATCAAAGAAGTCAAATAAGGGATCCTCAGAAGGATCAGAGGGTGAAACATTAGCCTCTCAGTTTGAAATGGACTTTACCCTCATCGCATGCATGGTGTCCTCGACGATGGGTTGTGTCTAGTATCTTGTCAGTGGAGCCTCATTCCACATGATCGGTGATAAAAATTTATTCAGTGCCTTGGAGGACAAAGACCTCAAGATGCACATAGACATGGGTAACAACAAAAGGTATAGTGTTTCAAGAGTGGGCATGGTTTCTTTTCAAATGGAGCATTGAGCTCCTCTCACCTTGACAGATGTGATGTATGTTCCTGGACTGAAGAAGAACTTGGTATCGGTCATGATGTTGGAAGACAAAGGCTACGATGTTGTCTTCAGTAAAGGAAAGGCATTCCTAAGACACATAGACAATGGATCAGACCAAGAGGATAGGGATTCGGGTGAAGAATCTCTATAAACTATAGGTAGATGATTGTGCAACATTGAGTACGAAAGCAAAATTGGTGCAAATCCAAGACATTGGCAAGTTGTGGCACAAGTGGTTGGGCCATTTGCATCATGGGGCTTTGAAGATAATGCAGCAGATATCTACAGGACTTCCCAAAGGTAAACTTGAGCAAGTTGACACATGCAAAGGTTGTACCTTGAGTGAGTACACCAAGTCTTCCTTTCATGATCGAGACAGTTAAGCAGAGGCTATCTTAGAGCGAGTTCATATTGATTTGTGTGGACAATTCTCGATGGCATCCATAGGGAAGCAAAGGTATTATGTGATTTTGATTGATGACTATTCTCATAAATGCTGGATTTATTTCATGTAGAAGAAGGACCAAACTTTCACAAAGCTTTTTGAGTTCAAAACTTTGGTCGAGAAAGAGTCAAGGAAGAAGATCAAGGCCTTGAGAAGCGACAATGGTGGAGAATATGTCTCTCAAGAGTTTAAGGACTTCTGTGCAACGGAAGGAATTAAATGAGAGTTTATGGCACCTCATAAACGACAATAGAATGGGGTGGCTAAGAGGAAGAGCAGAACTATTGTAGGTGTAGCACGGCCAATGTTGCATGACCAAGGCCTACAACTTCACTTGTGGGCTGAGGCATGCAAGATAGCGGTCTATTTTCATAATAGAATCCCGCATCACATACTTGGGATGAAAACACCAAAGGAAGCTTTCTCCGATAAGAGACCAAATGTGGGTCACTTCAGGATCTTTGGCTCATCAGCATATTTCCATGTGACAAAGGATGCATGGAAGAATCTTGAGATGACATCAGAGTTGGGGATGTTTGTGGGGTACACTGATACACCTCACAACTATTGGGTGTACTTGCCTACCAGTCGGAGGACAATGGTTCGCAAAGATCTCAAGTCTGATGAGCAGAAGGCCATGCAAGTTTCCCTTGAGAGGGAGCTCCAACTACAGGTTGTGGAGGAACTATTGGTTCCTAAGGAGGAGGAGCCTCAGACTAATGTGGAGCAGCCGCATGTAGAGATTCCAAGAGTGGACACATCCACTCAAGGGGAGTCTTCTAGAGATGGACAGAAGCACACAAGAGAAGCTGATAAATTTTTGGAGGATGCAAGAGAGAATGTGGGAGCACCATCTTCTTAGCACAGACAGTGGAGGTCACCTGAGAGGTACACTAGATACATGGCCCTTGTTGGGGAATGTGGTGAGACCAAGCCATCTTCCTTTGAGGAAGTAGTGCAGCAGCCGATTTGGGTTGATGCTATGGTGGAGGAGTATGACTCCATAGTTCGTAACAGTGTTTGGGATGTGGTTCCGAGACTGGAGAACAAGTCAGTTGTGAGTTCCCATTGGCTTTACAAGGTAAAGAAAGCTGTTGATGGTAGTGTGGAGAAGCATAAGGCAAGATTTGTTGCCCATGGCTTTTCACGGGTTGAGAGGACCATGTTGCTATAGTATATTTCGATAGAGGAGAAAGATGCTCACATTTTGACAAAGGCATTGTCAAAGTGTAAATTTGATTTCCATAGAGACAGGATCGAGGTGACAGATAATCCCTTTCTTGTTGAGAGGGAGTGTTGAAATATGGCAACAAGAATATTCCAATTTAATTTGTCCTTGAAGTAAATTGTGAATTAAAATCGAATTTAGTCTTAACAGCTACTTCGAAATAATTAATTAATTAATTTTAAATTAATTAGTTGGAGAATTCAAGTTAGAAGTCTTTCTGAAGTCATGCAAGAGTTATCTCTTAAATTAAGGAGATAAGATTGAGTTATATTAGAGTTGTAATTAGTTAACTCAGTTTGCTGAGTTAAGTCCAGTTAAATGAGGTCAAAATCTTTACTTCAAGTATTTTTTCAATGTTTTGAGTAGGATAGGAGCATGTAGGAATAAAATAAAATTGCATGGCTAGAAACATCTTCTAGAATCTAGAAGCATGAAGTACATAGAGTTCTAGATACTCATGAAGATGTAGCATTTATAATGAAAATAAAAATGCATGGGTAGAAATATCTTCTAGAATATATGATCATGGTAGATATAGCTCAAGATATTCATGTAGAAAGAGCATACCTAGTATAGGACCTCATCCACGATGAAAGGAAACTTGATAATGATTAAGAATCTTATAATACCTCCATCATTAAAAAGAAAATAAACATTTGCAAGGAAAGGGTCTTTAAGATCCAATGATGGAATATTCAAAAGAAGGTTCATGATCCAAAGCAGATGTCTCATTAGGAATCCCATTCATGGGATTCAATAAAAGGATGATATGTAGGTAAGATAAGATGAAGCAAGAAGGGCCACACCAAGGACAACCAAATGAAGCTAAGATGATCAAGGGAGAATCAAGATGAGGTATGTATGCATCAAAGTTTAGTCATGTTATCATTTTTATATTATTGATTCATGGGAATAGTTCTATAACATGATCAAGTATGAAAGAATCTCTTTCACTAAGGACATGCTTGAAGGCATGTACTACAATGCAATGAAGATCAACAAAAGAATAGGCTCACATAAGGAGCATAAGATTTCTGACTACGAAGCAAGAAGAAATGATGACTCATCCAAGAAGCAAGCAATAAAGAAATTCTCTCACGAGAAGCATAAGATGGTTGAAATATCTATCTAAGAATAAGAAAATGAATAAAGAGATCAAACATGTGAATAACACCATGATCACCAAGAATCACTATCTGGTAAGATACTTTGAAGAAATATCCCAAAAGAAGGCAGGACAACTCTAAGAAAGGAAGGAAGGATCCTTGACAGTTATGAAGGCCTTGGAGATATGAAATATGCATATAATTTATTCTACTCTACAAAGATGTCGTGGTGAAGAAGCCATACAACAGAATAAAAAGAAATGTTGAAGCAATATTAGGATGAAATCATGATGCACTACTAGGTCGAAGCATGCAAACAAGAAAATATAATAAAGCATCCATGAGAAGAGTATTCTGAAGCATGGATAGATGACAAAAGAGTAGCAAGATGAAAAGAAAACCTAATATATGGTAAGAAGACACTTTCCACAAAAGAAGCAATGACATGAAAAACCAGGAAGGAAAGTTATCGATGGACGGTGCCCTACCTAGAAGAAGTTTGAACAAATACTTCATGACATCAAAGAAGGGAAGGATATCAAGCAGCAGAAGGACCCATGAAGAAGAAGTGTCTGATGAATGAAAAAGTCCCTAGTTAAGAGGGATCTCTGACAAGTCCCTGATCAAGAGGGAGTTTTGGATCACCCTTGATTACAAAGGAGTGACAATTGTGTTTTTTCGTTTCATGGGCCATGCACTAGACTAGGACTAACAGCCATAAGTCTAGATGAAGGCCATGAATGGAAATGTAGACACAAGATAGACACAACATTCTTGTCTTCATTGGGAAGAAAGAATGGGAGGATTACATAATCATTTTGCATTTGATACTCTTTGAGGATGTGTAGGGCATCTACAACAAGAGTAGGCAAACAGACCGATTCTTTAAGGGTTGGGAACCCAAGATAAGAATAGTCCTAGAAGGTCATACCCAGAGAACACCCAGGTGGGTATGTACCTTGAGATACAATGATGAAGGTGTTTATAAATCATTGGTCTTGCCATCATTGTAGCTCATGATCTCATCAAGAGATAAAGTTGTTAGTCAAGGCCTTGCACTATGACAATGTTGATTGATATGATGATATAACAAATGGATTGAAAATATAATTTCTCTTATGTGAATTCTTCAAAGATTGATAATAGCCAAACACCTTGTAATGTTTTATGAGTACCTCCCTAGTTAAGAGAGAGCGTTGAAGGAAACGTAACTAGGTTCGGTCTTCATAAATGTACTTTTGACATTTGTATTTATTCAAGAAAAGAAATATTATTTTTATAATATATGTCAATGAGTTTCTTGTTGATTGAATTAGGTCTAACACATGTCAAAGTTCTATATGTGAGTCAAAAATTAAAAATAATTATGTTGAAGACCTTAATGGTATGTTATATTATGGATACTTATGTATAAAAGTCAAAGAGGACACTGTTGGGCCTCTGTTTTTTCTTATTTTTACTCGAAATCTCTCATGATGTTTTTGGTTAAATGATTATTGTTGCAAGTATTTGTTGCTTCACTTGTTTTAATAGGAATAAGACATTATTAATAAAGGTTTGTCTATTGCAGGTTTAAAATTGATTTCATCATGCTTTTACACAAGCTATGGGCCTGCATTTACCTGCCCGTACCGTGCAATGTATTCCTGCACCAGTGCAGGCATATTCAAGTGCATGCATGTTTAGTCCAGGCATGTTTTTATGGCTTCCTACACTCTGAAGAGTCTCTGGACTACACTCACGTTCCTACACTAAAGGATGTGTACAATTATGTTATACTTCTCCAATATGATTTGTCAAAATTATAAAAAGTTAAAAGCATGTTTGCCTCCAAATATAGAGGGGAGTTGGCTGCTGCGGCATCAAATACCATTCTTCGTGGATGACATCTCGCATTGTGTTTCCTTCATGGTGCGAGGAGCTTGGATATTCGAATTAGGGGAATCCAAAGTCCAGTCAACGGATCTTCTATAATAATCTCGGAAAAGAGGCTAGAACATCTAGTGGAGCAGGCCCTTAATGTGCAGCAAGAAGCATGCATTTTTCAAAACTCCTTGGATATGACCCTTTCTCTATATACTAATTATCAATGTGGACGAGATCAAATTCCTAAAATGAAATTACAGTTGTTAGAGTCACATAAAAATGAAGTGTGGTTTCTACGGTTTTTAAACAATGGGAAGTATTTGGCTTCTACATCAAAAGATGGTCCTGCAATAATTTGGGAGATAACCGAAGCAGATTCTTTCTCCATGAAACATAGATTAAGTGCATAGCAAAAACCAGTTTCATTTGTTGCTTGGAGCCCTGAAGATAAAATGTTGCTTACATGCAGTATTGAGGAGGTTGTTAAGCTTTGTAATGTTGAGATTGGTGAATGTAAACTCACCTATGATAAAGCCAACAATGGATTCACTTCCTATGAAATTTAATGCAAGAGATAGATTTGATTACTTGCTGCTATTTCTGGACTAAGAGCTCCTCAATCCATTGTAATTATCATGGAGGTATTACAGCATACTTTTCTAGCATATGCAGATTCTGTTATCTCATTCCCAATAGCATTATCCTCAAGATCTAGAGGACAGATGATCCAGGTGGATCTCAAGACACTAGGGGCATGAAAAAGGCTCAAAATTAAAAGTGGTAGAAAGTCAATTATATTGACATTAGATCGAAGTGCTCATCGCCCTAATTCCAATGGTGTGAATGGTGCTCCAATCCGAGCCTGAATGAAGGAGATAGAAGCAGTCAAAGTTTTGGGTTGACTTGAAGGAAACAAAGGAAAATCAAAGTCCAAGGATGCTCCTGGAAATAGTCCCATTACATAGATATTTTCATTCCGAATCTACTACAACTTGAATGGGCTAAAATGGACTTCGGATGATGAATTTATCGCAAAAAGAAGTTTGCCTTTGTTCCTTTGAAAAAGGAGGCATTTCTTCTAAAAATGGGCTTAAAGCCTTATAAAGGAAAATCGAAATCAGAAGGGTTCAAAGGGTGGACTTAAGGCTAGGTGGAAGGAACCCCTGACCAGTGATC
Source organism: Pinus taeda (assembly GCA_000404065.3). Taxonomy (NCBI): domain Eukaryota; kingdom Viridiplantae; phylum Streptophyta; class Pinopsida; order Pinales; family Pinaceae; genus Pinus; species Pinus taeda. Next base: position 27,616 of record APFE031538869.1, on the reverse strand, counting down.
TCTGACTTATCCCAATCAGGGGCAGGCTATACGCGATGTCGAGACCCCAGACCAGGCAACATTGCAATTGCTAATATCGACGTCGGTGTATGTTATGGTATGAAGGAAGAACCCCAGGCCACAATGAATGTGATATGCGATAGCAATCCACGATGTGCAATCTCAGCCGTCGGATCGGAAAAGAGATCTACGGTCATGATTTAATCGGTAGTCGGGAGATCGGTGATCCCCGTTACAAAGGGACGATGCAATAGAGACATGCGATGCGATATTGACCATCTGATCAAGGAGCAGATCAACAGTCAAGATTTAGTCGGTGATATCGACGATTGGTGATCCCCACGACAAGGTACATTGTGATTTGCGATAAGTGCAGACCCAACAGGAGAATAGGGGAGATTGGATATAATTTGAGTTCTGGCTTTTAAGCTTTGATGTTGGATTTTCTTGTGTTTCCGTGTATTGTTTGTTTGAACAAAAAAGGGCTATTTTCGGGGTTTTGTTGTGAAGAAAGGTTAGACAGTCAGATTAATCACGCCTGCTGATCCTTTCGTTTGAGCTAATTTTATTAGTAAACAAACAACTTCCCTGCTTTAAGAAGCCTTGTAACAAAAAAATTTATAAAGCATGATGAACGAAGAAAAGTGCAGGAGGGAGAACAATGCACGCGATTCGAGGCAGGAGCTTGCAAGAGGGGTGAAAGTTCATTTTGTCAAAATTTGACAAATTTTATATAGTTTTAGCCCTTCTCGACACCACGAATGCAATGGCACTATCCGTTTCTCCATCTGAGTTCTGCATTTTTCGGCCATTTTTCAGAATGGAGGTATAAGACTCCTTTTTTGTAACTGATGATTGTATTCTTCTTTTTTCATGCCATTTAATGAATGAAGGCCTCCCCATTGCTTGAGCAAGGCCCAGAGACGTAGTCCAAGTTGGACGAACTCCGTTATCAAGCTTCTTGTCTTCTTCTCGTGCTTTATGTGTTTCTTCTTCTTCTCTCATGTGCACATTATATTTCTATGGTTGAGCTGCAATTTCTACATGTGATTCTTTAATACATCTATAAGAAAAAGATCTTGGATCAAGTGGTAACATAGCAGGTCTTTTTAGATGTGAATTGCATGTTTGTATGCTAATAAGAAACAAGATTCGAAGAGGTGAAGGGAAACTAGAGCCTTTCGATCCTAAAGTGGGGTGTGCACATCGAAGGAGAAACATGGCAGATGAAGAGGCTCGTCTTGAAGAGGAGTGCAATTTCCACAAGACCTTCTATTCCATGGAAAAGTATGTCAGTCAGTTGCTTTCAAGGCTAGAGAAAGAAGAAGAGAGAAAACCAAAAGAATAAGGTTCATCAGATGGAAATGGTGGAGAAGAACCCCCTCCTTCTCCTTCCATAAGTGAAAGTTATTCTTCCTCTCATCACCATAATCGTAGAAATTCAAGGCATGCATCTAAGAAACATTTTCTTAAATTAGATTTAAAATTTGATCTTCCCATGTTTAATGGTGAAAGTAATGCAGAAAAGCTTAATAATTGGATTAGGCACATTGAGATCTACTGCATGGTTCAACAGATCGATGAGGACGAGGAAAATATTCAGTTGGCCTCTCTTCGACTGAGCAGCACAGCTCTCGTCTAGTGGGAGAGGAAATTTCAAAGCAGTAAGAATGTGGGTAACCTTTTTTCCTCATGCCCTAATTTCATTTCTGCATTAAAGGAACAATTTTATCCCTTGGGTTACAAGCAAAAAGCATTAATGAATTGGCAGTATTTAAGGCAAGACAAAGGCCAAGATGTTCAAAATTTTACAGAGGAGTTTAGAAAGAAAGACCTTAATTTGGGTATTGCACTTGATTCACCTGAAGTAGTAACTAATATATTGGATCATTACATAGTTACATTAGGCATTCATTATTATTGTTTGAAACAACTACTATTGACTCCGCTAGTGTGAAGGCAATTCATCTTGAAAACAGGGGCAAAAATGAAAGAGATGATCATTCCAAGAAACCACCTTTCAAACCTCCCAATGGAAAACTTAAAGAAAAATGGAAAGGAAAGGAGAAGAAGACGGAATCAACAGAGAAATAAGAAGGGTAAAGGCCTTATTGCACTCACTGCAAAAAGGAAGGTCATGATGATGATCACTGTTGGAAAATGCATCCAGAAACGAGACCAAAGAAGTGTGGAGGAAAAAGGAAAGCAGAAGATAGTGGCAATTGTGTAGCAAGACCTTGGATCCGATTTGGGGGATGAAGCATTAATCATAGTAGCAGGAACAAAAGGTACTCTTGCACCTCATGTTAATTTTGACTCACATGAAGGCACTAGTTCAATAGGTGAGTTTCTTCCTAATGAATGAAAGAGAATTGAACTATTTCATATTAGAGTTATCATAAATCATACAAAAGTGGAAACTCTATTTGATACCGGATCCCAAGAAAACTTAATTTCAGAATCGAACTACACCACATCCAAAACCTTACCCACTTGGATGGATACATGATAAAGAAAAACTGAATGTAACTAAGCAGTGTAAGGTTAAATTTGTGATTGCTTCTAAGTTAGTGGATGAGGTAAAACTTGATGTGATACCATTGGATATATGTGGCATGGTGTTAGGGAGTCCATATCTATATGATAGAAAGGCAATATTCTTCTGTCATGAAAAAAATACCAAATCACAAAAAAAGGGGTAGAATATATTGTAAGGGCTCATCAAACTAAAATCAATGCCAACCTTGTAAGTGCAGGACAAATGAAAAGGTTGGTGAATTCCAGTAAGGGTTGCATGCTTATGGTTGTAAGGGGAAAAGAGGCAAAACTAGCTGATGCTTTCCAGGGTTGTGGTCAGGAACATAAAAGGGAATTATGTGAATTAATTTCTAACTATGATGAGATGTTTCAAGAACCGAAGGGATTGCCTCCAAAGAGGGAATCCAACATGAGATCCATTTGCAGCATGATGCTCCTTTACCAAATATTGGCATGTACAGGATGTCGACCATTGAGATGGAGGAAATCAAAAAGTAGGTGTAGGAATTGTTGGTCCAAGGGGTCATCAAGCCGATCACTTCTCCATGTGGCTCAGCGATTGTCTTAGTGCCAAAGAAAGATGGTGCATGGAGGATGTGTGTGGATTATCAAGCACTAAACAAAATCACAGTGAAAATCGTTACCCTTTTCCATGCATTGATGACTTATTAGGTCAATTAAAGAATGTTATCTATTTCACCAAATTGGATTTGTGTAGTGGTTATCACCAGGTCTGAATTGCAGAGCAAGATGTGTGGAAAATCGCCTTCAAGACCAAACAGGGGTTGTTCGAATGGATGGTGATGCCATTCGGACTTTGCAATGCTCTAGCCACATTCATGAGGGTCATGAATGATCTCTTTAGGCCTTTCATTGATGAATTTTTTCTTATATATCTAGATGATATCCTTTTCTTTAGTAAAAGTTTGAATGAACATGTGTGTCATATGAAGAAAGTGCTTGATGTATTGAAAAAAGAAAAACTCTATGAAAAATTGCCAAAGTGTGAGTTCGGGAAAACCTCTTTGGTTTACCTAGGTCATATTGTTGGTCATGGTCAATTAGAAATTGATCCTTCTAAAGTTGAAGCAATTGTAAATTGGCCTAAGCCTACTAGTGTAACCAAGGTCCGCAGTTTTTTAGGTGTAGTCCAGTATTGGAGGAGGTTTATTGCCAATTTCTTTGTTATTGCAGCACCTTTGCACACATTGACAAGTGTGAAATAGGTCTTTCAATGGGGAGGAAAATATCAGAAGTCATTCGAAACATTGAAGGAAAATATTAGCACCGCACTGATCTTAGCCTTACCAGATCTCTAACAGCCATTTGAGATCGAAACAGACATCGGCGGATATGCCATGGGAGTTGTACTGATGCAGCAAAAGAAGCTGATATGTTACCATTCCAAGAAGTTCTCTCAGGCTATGATAAACTATCCCACTTATGACAATGAGCTTTATGCCTTGGTTCAAAGTGTGAAAAAGTGGAAACACTACCTGATCAGCAAGGAGACCATCATCCATACAGATCATCAACCCTTGTAGTACCTTCAGCCACAAACCAAGTTGCAGCAATCCCGTCATTTCAGGTGGATGGGTTTTCTTCACAGTTTCATCTAGTAATAAAGTATAAGAAGGGCACTAGAAACAAAGTGGCTGATATGCTATCTCGCCCTCCTATTTCTGCTTCTGTTATTTTTCCTAATGCTTTGTTGTCTTTTGAGGGTTATGCTAAACAATATGCTAACGATGATGATTTTAAGGAGATTTATGCAAAACTAACCCATGGTTCACAGGTGGAAAACTATCACTTGTAGGGGAAACTGTTGTATCACCTTGGAAAATTGTGGATTCCCATAGGGGAACGAGTACATGTAATTCGAGAGGCCCACACCTCTATTGTGTCTAGTCACTTTGGTGGCGAAAAGACTTTATGTTTTTGGCCTCATATGAAGAACATTGTGACTTGCTATGTACAGGGTTGTGTGATGTGTTCTATTTCAGAGCCCTCTAATAGAAAACTCGGGCTCTACACACCACTCCCTATTCCGAGTCATCCATGGGAAAGTGTGTCGATGGACTTTGTAGGAGGTTTGCCTTTGTCTAGAAAGAGTCACGACTATTTGTATGTCATCGTTGACTGTTTTAGTAAGATGTGTATTTTAATGCCTTGTAAAAAGCAGATCACTATAGAGTAGACTACTTATCATTTCTTTCAGCATGTTTGGGTCCATTTTTGGTTGCCCACATCGATTGTGTCAGATCAGGACTCTCGCTTTCTCGAAGAGTTTTGGACCAGCTTGTGGAAGATGATGGACACCAAGTTGAAAAGAAGCACTACATTTCACCCACAGACTGACGGACCAAAAGAGGTTTTCAATCGCACTATGGTACATTTGTTTTGAGGCTATTGTGGGAAACATCCGAAGTTGTGGGATGAGCATCTTCCATATGTGTAGCATTCTTACAATTGAGCAGTGCACTCGTCTACGCAACATTCACCATTTGAGACATGTTTTGGTTACCTGCTAAAGGACCCTTTTGATATGGTCTTTGGAAGGGAAGATGACTCCAGTGGACATAATGACAAGGACAAAGCACAACAGTTCATCCAACGGATTCAGTTGATTCACCAAGCAGTATAGGAGCAGTTGGAGAAAAGTCAAGCCCGTTACAAGGCTCGACATGACAAACACCGAGTCGACCATCAATTTCAAGTGGGCAACAATGTTTGGTTCCATATCAACAAGGACAGGATGAAGGGAGAAGGGTAGAAGTTGCAACCAATCTGGTACAGTCCATTCACCATTTTGGAGAAGATTGGAAACAATGCCTTTCATCTCGATCTGCGGATATATATGCAGATGTACTCCATAGTGAATGTGGAGAACTTAAAGCTGTATGAGCCACCATTGATTATGGACACCGAGGAGGTGGGCATAGTTCCTACAGTTGATAATTTTGCACCAAAGTATCTCGATGAGTTACCTGAATACATCATCCTTGACAGAAGAACCCAGACTTCACGACGACGAGATCTGGAATACCTTCGAGTTGGTTTCAAGGGGATGCACCCTAGCAAGGCAAAATGGCTGGAGGAGGGAAGAGCGAGGGAACAATTCCCTCAGTTTCCAATTGAACAACAAAGCTTTTGGCGGTCCAAAAGCTCCTCAATGGGGAGGATTGATCTAGGTGGATCTCAAGACACCAGGGGCATGAAAAAGGCTCAAAATTCAAAGTGGCATAAAGGCAATTATCTTAACATTATATCAAATTGCTCGTCACTCTGATTCCAACGATGTAAACGGCGCTCCAATCCGAGTCCAAATGAAGGAGATAGAAGCAGTCAAAGTTTTGGGTTGACTTGCAGGAAATAGAAGAAAATGAAAGTCCAATGATGCTCCTGGAAATAGTCCCATTGTGTAGATATTTTCATCCTAAATCTACTGCAACTTGAATGGGCTAAAGAAGTTTGCCTTTGTTCCTTTGAAAAAGGAGGCATTTCTTATAAAAATGGGCTTAAAGCCCTATAAAGGAAAATCACAATCGAAAGGGTTCAAAGGGCGGACTTAAGGGCAGGCGAAAGGAACCCCTTATCAATGATCTCCAACTTATCACAATCAGGGACAAGCTATATGCAATGTCGGGACCCTGGACCACACGACATTGCGATTGCCAATATCGGTGTCGGCGTATGCTATGGTATGAAGGAAGAACCCCAGGCCGCAACGAATGCAATTTGTGATAGCGATCCGCGAAATGATCTCAATCGTCGGATCAGAAAAGAGATCTACGGTCAAGATTTATTCGGTGGTCGGGAGATCGGTGGTCGGGAGATCGGTGATCCCCAATACAAAGGGTTGATGTGAAAGCGACATGCGATGCGATATTGATCATCTGATCAAGGAGCAGATCAACGGTCCAGATTTAATCAGTGATATCGACGATCGGTGATCCCCACGACAAGGGCCATTGAGATTTGTGATAAGCATGAACCTGACATGAAAATAAGGGAGATTGGATATAATTTGAGTTCCAGCTTTTAAGCTTTGGGGTCGGATTTTCTTGTGTGTCCGTGTATTGTTTGTTTGAATGAAAAAGGGCTATTTTCGGGGTTTTGTTGTGAAGAAAGGTCAGACAGTCAGATTAATCACGCCTGTTGATCCTTACGTTTGAATAGATTTTATTATTAAACAAACAACTTCCCTACTTTAAGCAGCCTTGTAACAAAAAATTTTATAAAGCACAATGAACAAAGAAAAGTGCAGGAGGGAGGAAAGTACACGCGGTCCGAGGCAGGAGCTTGCAGGAGGGGCAAAAGTTCATTTTGTCAAAATTTGACAAATTTTATATGGTTTCAGCCCTTCTCAATGCCACGAATGTAATGGCACTATCCGTTTCTCCATATTTGTTCTGCATTTTTCATCCATTTTTCAGAATGGAGGTATAAGACTCCTTTTTTGTAACTGATGATTGTATTCTTCTTTTTTCATGCCATTTAATGAATGAAGGCATGCCCATTGATCAAGCAGGGCTCGGAGACGTAGTCCAAGTTGGACAAACTTTGTTATCAAGCTTCTTGTCTTCTTCTCATGCTTTATGTGTTTCTTCTTCTTCTCTCATGTGCACATTAGATTTCTATGGTTGAGCTGCAATTTCTACATGTGATTCTAAATACATCTATAAGCAAAAGATCTTGGATCAGATCTAATATCAAAGTTCTTCTTCTTTATATTGGCGGTTTTGATGCCACTGGTGTTTTATTGTATTTATGTATATTAAGTGAGAAATTAGACCATGCAGAATAGTGAAAGATAGACCCAAAAGGTATCCGCTTGTGGGTTCATTGTTTCTATTTTTGGGGAATCAAAGGAGGCAGTCATGCTTCTAGAATCCCCCACGCAGATCATCATGGTGGAGTGATGTGGATGCATTCGGACAGTTGTGATGGCGAATCTCGTGGATGCAGAGCACATGATATTGATATTCCGAAGTCTCTGATAAAATTTGTTCCTCTGAGTGATAGTCCTGTGAGCAGTTCATCGCCATGCAAAGAAGAAGAGAGAAGTCAAATCTCACTTTCCAGAAATATCACCATTCCAGGAAAAGAGGAAAAATTTATCTATTTCGACATTTAGTTGCAAAACTAATTTTATTCCTGGCAAATTGTTGAGAACGATGATCTTCCCTCCTATATTTCAATTGGCTGTTAAAAACTCCAAATTTTAATGAGAAGCCTATATATAAGATTAGGCCTGGAGCAGGGGATTTAGTCAGTGAATCAATCCGTCAATAGCACAAGCACTCATAGGTACATAAGGAATGAAAAGAAGGGAGGAGAAGTTGGTCCCAATGTAGCATCACACAGATCATGGCTTATGGATCGCTTCTCCTACTTGCTAGAGTTAAGTGTTTTTCTGCATAATGTAAAAGACTGATTTTAAATGTTAATCGAATCATTTCTTGCCCTGCTCTGTTTATCTATTTCATGCATCTCATAGCTTTAATTCTTGTGTGAACCAGGTTGCTCATAGAGGGTGTGAGCTGGCTGGATTGGCAGCCAGACCAGCTTGACACTGCTTTGCATCTTTTCGATTAAATAGAATTTAAATTATTATTTACTATGTGAAAGATTTAACTATTTCCAGTCTCTTTCCTTCTTCAAATTGATATTATTAGAACTACTACAATGTTTTCCTTTCGAATGCAATATCGATTTGATTTTCTGCATTAGAAATTGTTCTTGCACTCGAAATTTTTCTTTATATCGAATAAGGATTGCGTCCCTTCAGAACATCTAAATTTACAAGATCGAATTATGCATTAATACTCTGCCTTTATGAGTTGTAATGTATAACTTGAAACCATTGAATTGATTAAGATCCATTTAATTTATATTCCAAAACCTGGGATCGACTTGAGTGTTCATGGTTTCAAGGTATTAACGCATTCATTCAATCTATGCTTGCAAGAAATCATATGTTACTCAGAAGCAAATATTGCATATATATTTTTGTCATTTTAAATCATGATGCTTACAGAGCCAACATTTATGACAAGGAAACAGTCTCGTGCTTGAAAAACGATAATGTTTATTTTTCCATTGTAGTTTCCTTTAAACTTCTGGACAGTTCTACAAGATTTATTTCTAGGGACAAGGAAGGCAAGAGAACCTATATTGAATCCATCTCCTTCATAATTGTATTTACACAGTAAATTTTTCCAATGCTTTCATGTTGTTCTTACACAAAAGTAGATGCAATATAATTTGTGCAGGAAAAATGGTTTTTTATTTGCTCATGAATTTATTCCATCATTTACAGTCTTTTTGATATTATGTCGGCACTGCTTGGTTTCCAGTTTTGATTTCCCTTATATTTGCTCATACTTAGAATTTCCTTTCAAATTGTTAAATAGTACAGGATTGCCTTTTATTTCCCACATGATTTTAATTGTTTGGGTTGGTGTTTCTTGAATTCTCTTTTAGTGCAGGATTTCATTTATTATCAAGTGCAAGATAGACTAGAATTTGTTTTGCAAGTTGCCAAGGACTCTCTCTGGCATTTCCAGTGTTGTGCCTCGAAGTTAATGAAATTTTCGGATTGACAAATTAAATTTTGGTACATTTATAAGCCCTATACTACACCCAACATTTTGGCGTCGTTGCAGGGGAGGCACTTAGAGGATTGACCTTAGTGACCTGTTGCATTTGGTTGTTTTCCTTCACC
>APFE031538869.1:1311-17378 GCA_000404065.3 Pinus taeda | reverse complement strand
CTAACGAATGTACCAGTTGGCTTGTTAAAAACAAGAAAATGGTACTTTGAGGAATCATCCAATGAAGAATTAACAAGTGAAATTTTAAATATTTTGATTGAACATGTTTATAATCCTACAGTTTCATGGCAAACTTTTAATCCTCCTCCAATTGAACACCCTACTTCATGGCCACAGTGGCCCTCTCCTTGGCCCTCATCCTCAATCTAGATACCTCCATGGCCTCAAGAATAATTTGGATCCTTCTCTCTAGGGAAATCTCCCATGCAAATCCAATCACTTGAACATCAACAACAACCAAAATTTCTTTCCAATGCACCATCAAGTCATCCTCCTCCATGATCCCGGCTGCATGTATAACCTTACCCTAATCCATACCCTATACCTAACCCTAATTCATACCATAACCCTATTCCTAACTGAAATCCTAATCCATACCTTAGTCCTAACCCAAACCCTAATCCATACCTTAGTCCATACGCTAGATCTAACCCTAGTCTTAATCCAAAACCTAGATCCAACCCTAGTCGAAGCCTAACCCCAATCCAAATCCAAAGCTTAGTCCAAGCCTTAACCAAAACCTTGACCCAAACCATATCATAAACCCCAATCCAAACCATCATGTTGCATAATAATTTGAAACACCTATTCTTCCTGCTATTGAACAAAATGTCACATCTTCCATGTTAAGAAAGGGAATGAATTTGGAAACTTCCCCCATTACCGCAAAACATTTTCCCGAGGAAGATATAATTCAAATACCACCAGAGGAGCAATATTTCATTGGAACTTGTTCTAAAAATTTTGATGAAGCTCAAAACCCTAGAATCTCTCTCAACCATTCTTATCAATTTGAAAATCAAATATTTGAGCCTGAACTTGAGGGATTTATCTTTTGTCTTTCACCAGATTCTTTCTGCCTCTAGGAGAGTGACTATCAAACCATGGAAGACTTGCATCAGTTGGAGAATCATAAATATGTGGATTCCATTGAATATTGGTTTCGAGCAGTCATCAAGCCACCTTATTTCCTCATCATTCAGAAACTCTTGGTACCATGTCAATTGAAGCAATTGGTTTCTCATGCTTTGGTATGTCTTGAAGTCTATTATTTAAAACTAAGCCTGAGTATAATCAGCATTCTGTTACGCACATGGCTTCATTGGAAATACTCCTACACTTAAAGGTGATATTTCTCTTTTTAAAAATAGGGTAGGCTAATATGAGAATAATGAATAAAGATGTATAACAACACTCTTGAACTTGCAATTCCCTAAAAGCACAACTTTTGAAAATTCTATTATTATGTACTCTTATGGTAAGACTTGTTAGAAGAAATTTACACTTACTGCCTCATATTTTAAAGTGACTTTGATTATGGATTAATATGCCAGTAAATGGTATTATTATAAGTTACACGTAATATTTGTTCCTATTCTAACAAACTATCATCCAGAAAATATTTTCAAGTTCCTCTTCGAAGGGACCGGTGAAAAACATCCTATGGTGGACCATGCCTACAAAACTCTAATAAGCTTTCATAAAGAGCCCTAACATGACCAACTTAACGAATTTTTTTAGTCATTATCTCATATGTTTTTTTAAATAAGTATTTAGGGTAGCACGACCAACCAATAAAGAATAGTAATTAAAAACTTTTCATGCCATCCTTCACTCTTAAGGAGTAGATTTGCTTCCCTACCTATTAAGTAACCTATCTGAGGTTAATCATAATCAGAGGTTTTGTTTTAAACATGAATGAATTAATTGAGGGATAGGAGGTCTCATTATGAGCCAACCTACTATGATCATGGTTCCTAAGGAGAATGACATTACCACACAGGTCACCAATCTAGGGTAATGGATTTCAGTTGAAGAAGCTAGAAGACAAGAGGTCTCATCGCGAGCCGGATTGTTCATTCTTGTTAGTTCTTGTGAATGGCACTATCATTATATGGTTACCAAGGCAGGACAGTGACCTTCAATTAACTTCTAAAAAGAGAAAATTAAATGCTCTTAAATAGCTCTGAGTCTATATCTAATAGGTGGGACACAAGCATTTCATGAGGTTAAAAGGTATCATTGTCGAGGCTATAAACGTTGTTACACGAAAAATTGTCACCATGACTTTCTGTAATCAATATGAGTCTATCACCACTCATACATACCTCCTTTGCAAGTCTTAAACCTCAGCTCTACATATCAAGCTTTGAAAATGAGAGAAAGTCCTTAAAAATCTCTAAAACTTTGGTTTCGCACTTTCTCTTAGCATTACCTGCGGTACCACACCCATTGGTCATGTCCCTTGCACACCTGACCACTCTGTATCTACATTTATGGGTGCAAAACCCTGTAAAAGTTATAAAGGCGCAAGTTTATTCTTAAAAACTTACTTTGAGTCAATTCTGGAAGCTTCTAGAGGGAATCTTACGCTGGCAAGTTCGCTCCTTAAGGGTGCATGCATCCCATTCCTTAACGAGATAACCCCTTGATGTGAGGAGCTTATACCCTTGAAGGAGGAATCTATCCCTTCAATGGTGGACCTATAACCTCCTTCCCTTGCACTATAAAATGAAGCTTTGGGCTGGTTACTTGGGAGGTTGAAAGCTGAATATTTTTTAGGGTATATGTTGTTGGAACTTAGTCTTCCTAATTGAGATTTTGAGAGGAAAGATCACATACCTTTTGATCTCATTTGGGAGAGAGTGAGGCTTGTCAAAGTAGAGGAGATTCCTGCCTGGACCTTGGGAAGAGCTTTTACAACATCAAGGCACCAAGGTTGTAAAGTTATTCTTTCTCAAAGTTAATACAATCAAGTTTATTTTTCTCAATAAGTTGTGTTTAATGGTTTATTTCATAGACTCCTTGATCACTATGATGAACATGATTTATTATGTTAGCTATGCAGGTGTTCTTTGATGTGTGCTTGTTTGTGTTTGCAGGTTATTAAAAGGAAACTCTTTGAAGCTGTTGGAGCAAGGCTACCACAAACTAGCGTTGGACTTAAGGTAGGGTCTATAAAACACCTCTTAGTTTTTATTAATGAATCGAAATATGTTTAGAGAAAAGTATATTTTTTTGTCCTGCTTGTTGCTAGATATCAATTGATACTAGGGAGATCGGTCTTGTCCACAAGAACGATTTATCCGCTTAACAAATTGGCGACTCCGCTGGGGAAGGGATTTGATTGTTTAATTTTCCTTTATCTTTGATTCAAGAAACTTGATTTTTTGTTTCTGGTTTTTACTTGATGTGTGTGGGATTGGGTAGTTTGTTAGTCCTGGATTGATTTTTTATTTTTTAGAAATTTTTACGAGGACCGCACGTTCTGTTTAAGTTACAGTGCAGACCTGTCTGCACTGTTACTTTACTGCACAGAGCGGTACCGCACCTGGTTTCACTAGGGGCCTGCGGACCCTGTCAAAATTTTTGAAAATCTTGAAATCTTTTCGTCCAGTTTAGTTTAGGTTCTTTTTTTTACTTTTATCCTTTGCCCAGATCTACATATATCCTGTTAAAAGTCTCTCATAAGTAAGTTCCATTGGTGTTGTGTTTTGAATGAATTTCTAGAAGTTTTTGCATGCTTGGTTTGGTCTTCACTCAGTCTTTGTAGTGACTTGAAACTTAGAAGCCTAAAAGACCTTAGATCACCCTGAAATCTTTTGTCTTCTTGATAAATCTGGCTGGTTTGTGAGATCTTCCTTTGGTGAGAAATCAATTTTGTTTCTCTTTGCAAAACTTTGAATGAACTTGGTCATAAGTTGTGAATTTCATTTTTTATAAAAAACATAGTTGGGTGTTTTTGGTTGATTTGTCTTGTTGAACGAATTAATCCTTAGTTTGCTGAATAACTAAGTAGAAATATCCTCAAAAAACATTTGAAGCTTTTATTTCAATTAGTTTTAAGAAATTAGATCTCAAGATTAGATTTTTCATAGTCTTGAGTGTGTTGTCTAGAAATTCTAGTTTCTCTTTTGAAAAAATTGTTTTTCTAGTTTTGAGTGTTGAAACGAAAAGGGATTTATTTCGTGAGCATAATTAGTAGCTTCATTTGAGTGTATTGAAAAAGAAAAAGACAAAAAAGTTTTTCTTTTCGTTTTTATGTTGAAGGAAAGTTTTGTTTTCAAAGAAATTGCATTCTCAACTCTTCCTTTAGCTAGAGATTCATTGAAAAGGAAAAGAATTGATCATCTTAGGTGCATTTTTTTAGCGTTTTGGAGTCGAGTCTTCACACCAAAAAGTTTAATCTCCATACCTTTTGACTTAAGAAACAACCAATAAAATTAACGCTTAATTAAAATTCATCTAGCAATCTTTTTATTTCTAGGGCTCTTATTCACCAACATAGCTTAGGCTAGTATCTTGGAGTAGGGAGTAATTAACTCTCCAAGATAGTTAAAACAAACAAGTAGTCGATATTGCGGTAGGAAAAAATCCAATTGTTTCATCTATGCTCTAGGAAAGCTCCTCTTAAAGGAGAAGCACGAGATCATATCTGAACTAGTGAGGTAATCAATCCTTCCTCATTGGGAACGATAGCAGATATTCATGTATTAAAAACTGTAAACCTCAGATTAACCATTGTCGAGGAGCATGGGGTCAATTGTTGGTAAAACTTGGATTATGTCAAGGAGCCTTCAAGGGGATTGAGCTTTTTTACTCTGCCCTTGCGTGCGTATCAGATCGTAGACTGTTCCCCCAGGTATATTTGTCTATGTTGGTAACCTTAGTGGCCATAATCTTTAGGATTTTTTCCTAAGGTGACGGTGGAGGGAAGATACCACTGTACCTGGAGCAGACATCGACTAGACTCACTTGGACTCTCTGGGGGGTTATCTTCACTCAATACGGTTTTGTGAAGAAACTTGTGCCAGTCTGTTCCATTAAGCAGGTTGTTAGGGTAACTGCTCCAACCGTCATTCTGTATTGAATTCTGCGAGGTTGGATTTCATCACCAACTAGTGTTTTCAGTACGGAAAAATAATGTTTGTGTGTGGTTTGAACCCTTAGATTGTTAGGTGTGTGATTCAATTGTTTGGTTCTTTAGAGACTTTAGGTGATTTTCTTGAGATTTTCTTTGTTTTCGTGTGAAGTAATTAATTAATTAATCATGGCTGAATTACTAAGACAATCCCGTAGACTTCGGGGTCAGCCTCCCGAATATACACCAAGTCAGCTTGAAGGGCTAAGAGCTCTTGTCACACCTAGTGAAAGTAGAGTTGGGTCACCAAAGGTTGGAGAATCATCTTTAGTTATTCACCCTGATTATCAAGTTCCAACAACAGAGTATATTTCTGAACCAATTTTAGTTTCCGAAGTTACTGGTAGTTTTTCTTCTACTAGTGAATTAGTTGAGGAACCTGAAACTGAACCTGCTGCTACTCCATCCTCAGGATTTTCTTCCCTAGTTTCTAGTGCTCCTGGTTCACCCAGGGTAGGAAGTGTCATTACCCAGAATCTTCCATCGGGACTCATTTCTATTGAAGAACTTGTTATTCCGGACGAGGATATAACTCCCCTTGAAAATCAACCGACTATAGAACTTAGGGAGCGTGAATCTATCTTTTACAGTCCTTTTCGAAGTGACTCCTGGTACGTATCTTTGACAAACTTTTTATAAAATCTGGGTCTCACTGCTTCACCACCTCATATTCCTTTTCATCCAATGCCCAAGGGTTATTATCCTCCTTCGAATATGTCAAACCGGTCATCCATGTTTTCTCAAAATCCGGAAACGTTTTTATATGGCGGTCCTTCTATTTCGTCTGGGTATCAGTCAGTTTCTAGTACTTTTTCAGGAGCGTCTCCTCAACCCATCAAACATGGGGTATCACCTGGTCATAACGGAACTCCACCGTTGAGTGTAGAAGAAATTCTTATGATGTCTGGTGCTATTCCAAATCTGCAACCTCAAGGTAGTCAGATTCCGCCTGGGGGGCAACCTCAAGGTAATCAATCTCCGCCTACGGGGCAACCTCAAGGTAATCAATCTCCGCCTACGGGGCAACCTCAGGGCAGTCAAATATCGCCTAGGGGGCAACCTCAAGGTAGTCAAATTCCACCTGGGGGTCAACCTCAAGGTCAGTACATACCTCAGGGACAGTACATGCCTCAAGGTCAACCCCAGACTCAATATATGCCTCAAAGTCAACCTTAGACTCAGTGTATGCCTCAAGGTCAACCCCAGTATCAATATATACCTCAAGGTCAACCCCAGTTTCAATACGTGCCTCAAGGTTATCAACCTCAAGGTCAATATCAATCTCAAGGTTTCCAACCGCCTTTTGGTCAACCATTTGTTTAAGGAACTGGAAATTACCAATCCTACACTTAACCTTGTTATGGTCCTCAATATGCTCAGCCTATTATGGGTCCTTACCCTGGAATAAATATCGTGTGGGATCCATCTCAAACTCAACAGATTTTGCAACCCAATGTGCTGTTGTCATCTCAACCTGGACAACCTATGGTTTCTGGTTCAACCCAGCAACCCGTCCAGCCTACTATTCAAACTTTTGTGCTTGGTGTAGCTCATCAGTCTGGGCCTAGTTCGCCTCGAACTCCGCCTCAATCGACTGTTGCAACCTCTGTTCAATCTATCCCACCTACTTCTAGAGTATCGACAACTCCGGTTTCTACTATTCCTGTATCAACTCCTCAAACCTCTTTACCCCAGTCTGGACCTACAATTCAGACTTCAGTTCAGATGCCTATAGGACAACCTGGTCCAAGTACAGTTGTCACAAGTCAACCTCAATTTACTTATCAACTGTACCAAGGACAGTATCAATACGGTCCTACTGTGCAAAGCCCAGTTTATTAGTATCAACCGTACCCTGGGTATACATATCAACAACCTCAATCTCAACAACCCCAGTTTGGTCTGATTAATCCTGGTTTTCCGGGAGGATATAATATTCCAAATGAAAATCCAATTCCAGGTTATCCTGGGTATCCTCCTCCTAGAGTTGGTCTTGTGTCCCAAGGTTTTCGCGACCCTAACCGTCAGTTACCGTTCGTCGCAACTTTGGATTTACCTGACTTTTCGCGTCTTATGAACGATCCAATTTATTATATTTTGTACTGGCCGCCAATGCCTAATAAGTTGCCCAGTGATATTCTGAAGTTTGAGGGTAAACCAGGAGAGGATCCATCGAACCATGTGATGACCTATCACCTCTAGTGTGCGTCAAATTCCATTATAGATGATTCAATTCGCTCAAGGATTTTTCAACGCACTCTAGTTGGTCTCGTGGCTAAGTGCTACATTGAGTTGCCACGAAGCTCTTTTTATAATTTTAGTCAGTTAGCTACTTCGTTCTTAACTCATTTTTAGTTTCCTGACAGATATGACAATGGCACGGAATTATTAACTTCATTAAAACAGTGAATGTCTACATATATTTCATACCATATTCATAAATGGCAACGTCGATGACGTTTAGTGAAAGTTTATATCCCGGATCAAATTTTGGCCTAATTGTTTGTTAAATCCTTATTACCAAAAATCACTAAAGATGTAGCTAAGGCAGGAGTAGTTACTGAGGAGCAAGTAATTTCTCAGGCTCAGTACCTTGACCTCGTTTATACGCAGTCAGGTACTTTACACGAAAAAAATCCTGATCTTCCCAAACAAAATCAAATAACAGCAACTCCTTCAGGGTCTCATGCCGCTGATGGTATGATTGGTACAGTTAATACCAAGAGTAAGAAGAAATATGCAAAGAATTATTCTCCTATTATAGCTTTACCAAATTCCCTGACAGCAGAAGCTTCCGCTGAAGTTCCTGCCGATATTCATGTTGTAGAATCTTCTACGGCCAAATCCAAATCCAACGGTAAAAAGAAAGGGAAGAAGAAAAATAAACAAAATGAAAAAGGGAAACCAGAAAAAAATGAATCTACTGACGAGAAGCGTAAACCTCACTATCCTTGTCTCATCTGTGATGAGGAGCACTTTACAATAGATTGTCCACATCGAGCTGAGGTTTCGAAAATCGTCAAAGGTTCTTAAACGCCTGCTGTCTTGAAGGATCCTTTTCCCACTCAAGATAATAAGATGATAAGTTCTTCCTCAAATGCCTCAAAAGAACCAATTATGATGATGTCCCATGTTAGGATCGCGATGCGATCGCAAGATTATGGAAGTAAGAATCCTGTTGGTGGTAAGGAACGAGAATCTTCTAGTTCAAACCCATCAACTTCAACTCCTCCTGGTTCCAATCCGCTACAGATCGAGAAACCTAATACAAACTTAGTAATCAAACTGCCTGCTAAAGGTATACTTTGGAAGTCAGCTTTCAATCCACATGCGAGAGCTACTCAGAACTATAACATTGTTGAAGATTTAGCTATATCCCCTTCAGCAATGTCGGCTTTGGAGGTGTTGCAATCATGTCCAGCACAGCGTAAATTTCTTTTGTCTGCTATAGGAGTTGTTGATGTTCAGGATTCCAACCTTATAATCTTTGATTTAGAAAATAGTACACCTCGCTTATCTCATCAAATGGCTTTCCAGATCCCAGTGTTAGTCAACAACAGGCCTTGCTTTCAGACTGTGATTGATGAGGGAGCTTCAATGTGTATTATGTCGATTTCATGTTGGAAATCACTTGGTTCTCTGACACTTAACCAATCCCTGATGATTTTGAAGGCTTTTGACGGCTGAGGGTTTCATCCTTATGGCATTCTGCAGGATTTACCTATAGGGGTAGAAGGCAAAACAGTTACTCTAGATGTGGAGGTGGTTGATGCCCCTCTAGATTACAACCTTCTTTTGGGTCGCAGTTGGTCTTACGCGATGACTGTTGTTGTTTCATCGGTCTTTCATCTCATTAAGTTCCCTCATAATGGAAAGATCATTACAATAGATCAGTATTACTTTTCATCCGACCCAGCCTCTTATGAGAGTATTCAACATGTCGGTAAAACAGCTATCTCTTATAAGGATGTTGGGGTGGGATTGGTCAAATATTCTGGTTTTCTAGGAACTTTTTCTTTTCCTCTTCCTAACATATCGCCTTCGTTTGCAACAATTCACATGATTTCATTAGACACTATTGTTCTTGATGATCCTTGGATTGTTCCTTCCAAATCCGAGGTGGACTCATTTAGTGATGCCATGCCTTTGAGTCCCTTTGAAGTTGCATATCAGGCGGTACAATCATTTTCCAACTCTAGTTCAACCGAAATTGATCCAATGAAGGTGGTCCATGGGGAGTCACTTTCGATCTCAACCTCAGATTCAACAATTTTTTTTGAACCTGCTCATACTAATGAGCAGATTCGTGAACTTTTATCTGTTGATGATTTACCATGGGAAGATCTTCATCATCGATCTTCGTTTTTACCTGGGTTTGATCATTTTGAAAATGACTTCTCATCTATTTTTACCACTGATTATGTCAAGGAATCACGAAACCCATTGAAACATCCTGATTATGAGTTGAATTTTGGAAACATTACTCGAACCATTCCTATTGACATTTCAGTGAAACCTGGAATTATTGAAAACATTCATATAGGTGCTTCTTATACGAACGATGAAATCCAAACTTATAAAGCCCTATTTCAAGAATTTCGTGACGTGTTTGCCTAGTCATACGAAGAAATGCCAGGAATCGATCCATCAATTGTTGTCCATGAAATCAAAACTTACCCGGATGATAAACCCGTCCAGCAATGTTTGTGTCAGATACACCCAAGAAAAGTTGTTGATATTAAAGCTGAAGTTGAGAAATTGCTTCAAGCAGGTTTCATATATCTGATTCCTTTAACGAATTGGGTATCGAATATTGTTCATGTTAACAAAAATCAAGGAACGATAAGAATATGTATTAATTATAGGGATATTAATCGAGCCTGTCGAAAGGACAATTATCGAACTCCCTATATCGATAAAATAATTGATGATTGTTCCGACAGTGAAATTTTCTCCTTTATGGATTGATTTTCCGGTTACAATCAAATTAACATACTCCCTACTGATCAACCAAAAATGGCTTTCATTTGTCTATTGGGGACCTTTGCTTATTGCAAATTACCTTTTGGGTTGAAGAACTCCAGAGCAACTTTTCAAAGGGCTATGTCTTACGCATTTCACGACATTAAGCATATTGTGTAGCCTTATATCGATGATTTACCTACTCATTCATTACGTAGAGCCGATCATCTCACTCATTTACGAGCCATTTTTATGAGATGTAGGCATTATCGAATTAGGTTGAATCCACACAAATGTGTTTTCTGTATAGAAACGGGTCTCTTACTGGGATTTGTTGTTTCAAAATCCGGCATTCGTGTCGATCCCTCAAAGGTTGAAGCCATTGTTAAATTACCTCCGCCTTCGACTCTTCGCCAACTTCAAAGTTTGAAGGGGAAAGCAAAATTTTTACGTCGATTCATTCCTAACTACGCCAAGATAAAGAAAGATTTTACCAAGTTGTTGAAACAGAAAACTCCATCCTTTTGGGATGAGATAGCTCAAAAATATTTTGATGCACTTAAACACGCGTTGACCCATGCACCGTTATTGCATTCTCCCAACTACAACCAGGATTACTTTTTGTACCTCGCCGCTTCTCATTCCACCATTGGAATGGTTTTAGTTCAAGAATATGAATTCAATGTTGAACATGTGATTTACTATCTTAGTCGAACTTTTAATCCGACTCAACTTAAATATTCACATGTGGAGAAATTGGCTCTGGCAGCTGTTCAAGCTGTCCAGCGATTTCGTCACTACATTCTACTACGCAAAACCACAGTACTTTCTAACTGTAACCCTATGACGTATATTTTGACTAAACAATTGCTACGGGGCAAGTATTCCAAATGGATAGTTATCCTGTAGGAATTTGACCTCGAGTTTGAAAAATCCAAGTCAAATAAGTCTTTGGTTTTCGCAGAATTAATGTGTGATTTCCCACGTACTGATACCGAAACTGTGGCAGAAGAATCCCTTGCGGATGAATCTTTGTTTCTTATTAGTACTCTTGATCCATGTTATGGGGATATAATCATCTATCTCCAAACCCAATCTTTTCGGCCTGAAATATCACGTTCTCAACGAAGGAAAATATGTTTCCAATCCCAATAGTACAGAATTATTGGAGATACACTCTATCGTCATGGAGTGGATTCTGTTTTCCATTGTTGTTTAACTCGTGAGGAAGTTGAAAAGGTTTTGAATGACTGTCACTCTGGAGCATGTGGTGGTCATATGTCTGGGTATGCCACAGCCCAAATATTGCGCTCTGGTTATTTCTGGCCATCCTTATTTAAAGATTGTATAAATGCAGTCTAGAAATGCCACAATTGCCAAATTTTTTATCGAAAGATGCGTGCTCCACTTGCTCCTATCCACCCTATAATTGTCGTTGGTCCTTTCGCGAAATGGGGTATCAATTTTATTACATGTAACCCTCACTTGGTCGGGGGGCATGTGTATATCATCCTTGCGGTAGATTATTTTACCAAGTGGGCCGAGGGGATACCTACATTTTCGGCAGATGGCAAACTGCTGCTATTTTCATTTTCAATGATATAATTGCTAGGTTCGGTGTTCCTCAAGCGATTATCACTGATCATTGGATTCATTTCCGAAACATCATGATGACAGAGCTAGCAGATCAACTTGGCCTACGTCACGATAGCTCTACTCCATATTACCCACAGGCTAATGGTCTGGTTGAGGCAATCAACAAAGTTCTAGTCACCATGATCTGACGAATCATTGGTATTCATCGATCGAATTGGCATAACATGTTATTTTCAGTGCTTTGGGCGTACCGAACCTCAGTCAAAACATCAACAGGTTTCACTCCTTTTCAGCTTGTTTATGGGTTGGAAGCCGTGTTACCCATTGAATGCAAAATTTCGCCATTGCAAATAGCCATAGAATTACTTCCAGCCACTTCCAAAGAGGAAAAATGTTTGTTGTACTTAGCTCAATTAGATGAGAATCAACGTGATGCTACATTAGCAATTGAGACTCACACAAAAAGGATAAAATCTCAATATGATCAAAATGTTACACCTCGTAATGTTTCAAAAGGGGACCTAGTTTTATTATATGATCAAGCTAACGATAAGCTAGGGGCTGGAAAATTCATACCCATGTGGCATTGTCCTTTTGTTGTTAAGCGAAAGCTGGCCAAAGGGGCCTATGAATTAGTAGATTTTGACGGTGTCTCTTTAGGTAGACCCAGAAATGGGCTTTACCTGAAAAGATATTATGCTTAGAGTTTGGTGTGGAGATTCTTGTTAGAATAGATTTCTTTCTAGTTGGTGTGCTTAGTTTAGAGTGTGCCTAGTTTAGAGTGTGTTTTGTCGTTATTCCTGCTTATCTTGGTTTTACTCTTGATATTGCAGATGTCGGTGTCTTCTCAAACATACATTGGTTTTGCTGATGGTGCCTGTCGTAGTACATGGAATATTTCTTCCGCAGCTTGGGTTATCTATTCACCCTCTGACGAGTTAGTATTTATGCATGGGGTAAGCCTTGGTCAAACAACGAATAACATTGCAGAGTATAGTGCAATGATTGAGTTATTATCTGAATCCATCTCATTTGGGATTTGGAGTTTGATTGTAAGGTTAGATTCTGAACTCGTTGTATTATAGCTTAACAAGGTTTATGCCATTAGAAATCCAGTATTATTAAGATTATCTTTTAAAGTTCATCTCTTGGAACATGAATTTGACTACATTGAATATCAACATATTCCAAGATATTTAAACACATTACCAGATGCAGTTGCTTCTCAAATGTTAAATAGATATTTGCAATAATCAAGACAGTAAATTTAAAATCATTCCATAAACATGTTATACAAGATAGCCAGTAATAGTGATATATCATAGTATAGAAGTGTGTCAAATATACATCGTCTTCGATCATAGGTTGAAAAACACCTTATGATCGGAAAAAATGATAGCACAAAAAGATATGAATGTCATATGAAGTCTACAAAGGCGATCATCCTATCCCTGATGATGATCACGATAAGAAACCACTGCTCGGGCTACCCTACATGGGAACCTCCTAAAATGTCCTGGGACCCCAATCACATAGCGCTGAAGCCTAAGAGGAATATCATCTATGCTAGTCTCTGGAATATCTACTATCAAGCGCTCTAGATGACTCTCCAATTTGGCCAAGGTCTCTGCTGATTGGTCCTGTGGGGTCAGTGCCGCAGCAGCTCGGTGTCTTCTCTCATAGGGCGGGAGAGTGGCTAGTCTTCGTGGACCCACATTGGCATTTAAAACTTTTTACTGTCAGTTTTTGGACAATTTAAAAAATAAAAATAAAAAATTAGTTTAAAATTTAGAAAAGTTGAAAATACTTTTACCTGTATCATCCCATTACTCTCCTAGTGGAAGAGCCACGTTTGGATCACCACGATAATCCATCCTAGCATATGGAAAGTCCTGTATCACAAAAATTTGGTTTCCCAACCAACGAAAATACTCAAGTTGGAATCGAACAACCTCAATGCCCTCCTCAGGATGATGGGCCATGACTGCAACCCAGCGCATAATCCTAGGATCTCGGGGAAGTCCAGCCTCAATGGTAAGTTGTTGTGGAACTAGCATAGGTACCCTCTCTGGGCAAAGCTCACAACTAAGTAACCATATCCAAAGTTCTTTAGTTGTCCATCCTTTGCCCTAGTCAGTTCGCCTTTCACATTGGCCAACACAGCATTGCACCAGTTGAAGATGGTGCCTTGGAAGTAGTCTACTACCATGCGCATTTGGGAACCGGTAGCTAGATGCAATGTTGTGCTCCCGCACAGTTTGGTGAAAATAAATGCGACCAATTTAAGTTCAGGATGGGAGATGGTCTTAACATCTATCTGTTTGTCTGCAGTTTGGACATTTCAAAACTCTAGTCGGAGACTAGCGACAGACTGGCCACCTGGCCTAGACCCGAATAGAGATAATCCTTCGCATCTCTTTGGCAAACCAGTCAGAAAATAAATGTCCTCTAGCTCGATTTCGATTCGGTGGCCACCAATAATGAAACACTGGTCCTGCGTGCTCCACCTGTCTACCCGTCATTGTAGAAAGTCCACTTGTGCCCTCATGCCAGGTATGGCCCAAAATTTCAATAATCTACATGCTCTTAAATCTTGTATTGAAGGTGGATGTAGTAATGTGGCTTGATCCACATCTTCATGTTCTCTTTCCCGCCAAACAAGCATCTTATGTATCTGCATTGCAAAATAGGTGGCTTAGAATATTGTAATTTCAAAACATTTGGGCGGAAATGAGAAAATATAGGGTTTCAAAACGCGTTTCGCAGGGCCCGCACCCACTGGGTTAGGGACGGTGCATAGGTTCGCACTCATCCTTAGGGGCAGGTGTGGGACCCCGACTTTTTCTTTTGTACGAAAAAGTCGGGGTTCGCAGGGTACACATGGTATGCCTACACAACCACCGCGAGCGATTTTTAACCAAAATTTTCTTTTAAAAATGAATTTTAAAGCCCTAAAAATGAAAATGAAACGGATGAAATACAAGTCAGTGATGATGTGGATTACCTAAAGAGGACAGTTCTCGATTCCAGCGGTCGGATTTTCCGCAATCTTCACAGGAAGTTTTCTTACCAAAAGCTCTTACTTTTTACTTCAAAGTCAAACGGTAAAAATGAACTTGCAAAAGCACTTTTTATAAGATTTTTTGAATAAATAAATTTTTAATTTATTTATTTTTCACTTTTAAAAGGTCACTTTTGATGCATTTTTATTAATTTTAAACAGGTATGAGTAATGTTTGTATTTTTTGTGCAGAATATTGGGTTTTTTCAGGGAGAATTGATCATTTTCAACAAACAAACAAAAAAAAACATAGGAGTCCTCTTTAAGCTCTTTTCTGACTCGTAAAATATGAAAAGATTGTCGATTTTTTCTTTTTAGACTCGTTAAAACGGAATTAAAAGGACGGTCCACTTACAGCTCTTTTCTGACCATATAAACATGAAAATATTGTCGAAATTTTATCGTTTCAAAGTTCAATATTGGTAATAAAACGACGTGTTTTCGATCGCTTTTTTACTTTTTCAAATTGAAGGCACTAATTATGAAAAGTACTCCTTGATCATAATGGTCAAGCGGTTCTCTCAAGTATTATTTTATACTTTTTCAAGCTTGGGAGACAAAAATTTACGAAAAAGGACAACCATGGAGTTTTCTTAAGTTTTTATTCTGACTCCATAAAATTGAAAAACACTGAGTTTCTCCTATACTGGACTCGTTAAAATTTAACGGTAAAGGACCTGTTCAATTTCAAATAGGAACAGACCACTCCTTCTTAGGGTTCAAATCTTAAACTAAGTTGGACTCATCCGAATGATGAGCTTATAATCAAGCAAATGTTATCCTCCTCAAGCTTGTTAAAAATAAAGAGGTACTTGCCAAAAATGGTGGGGGAAAAGAGAGAAAAATGAACGTGATTGTTATACTTTGTCTTTTGAAAAGCAATTAACCACTCTTGAACATGACACTTTTTGTTCACCTCGGTTGGGAAATTCTTTGCCTAACAATTAATCAAACCATATTGAATGTCTTCAGCCGGTTTCCGGGTATTAGCTTTGGGTCAATTGTAACCAAACCATCTGCAGTGTCGTTATGTGTTCAAGAGGTTAGTTCAAATAAACCATTCATTTGCAGAATATCTTTCATCCATTTTTACCATCCCTGAGTTAGTCCTTGCCAAATATATTTCTTCAAAACTTGATCTATGATTTCATGTTGTGCGCTTGCCTCCGACGGATCACTTTCTATCAACTCCAACTCATTATCTAGAAAGATGATCTAGAAATCGTCGGTACCTTGGAATTTGCATGCCTCAATGGCAGGTTTCTCGCCTTTGACGACAGGTTGCATCATTGACCTTAAAGCAAAGGATTCTGTGACATGTTCGACATCGACTCATTCATTCATATTTCATGGATTGTACTCAGTACTTTGAGGGCCATTGACATCACTGGTGGTTTCTCTCACACTTGTTAATAGTTTACATCATTGACTGGTAATCAAGTGGTTTCTACCATGTTCGACTTCGAC
>APFE031538860.1:124254-154250 GCA_000404065.3 Pinus taeda | reverse complement strand
GGAAAAATATATATTTCTTTAGATTAGATTTTTTTTGTTTAGATTTTTTAGCTTTAAAATTTTATTTTGTCGGAAAAGCATATAAAAAGCATCGTGGAAATTTTTTGTCAGTTGAAGTCCTAGCCTGGAATTTTTATCGCGATCTATTTTTCTTGTTGAGGCTGAAATTTTGGGATTAATGTTTATCTGGCATGCTTGAATATAATATCTTGTTAATGTGCAAATTTACATGGTTGTATCTCTCGAAGTTTATTTCTTAAATTGCCAGATCATCGTTAAAAACATCGTGAGTTTACTGGATATCTTGCATTGTTATGATTACTCTGTGGGGATTACATTTCTGCATCATACAGTAAGTAATCATTTAAACGTCAAACCCATAAGGCACTGATCCGTTAAATTAAACAAATCTACTTAGTGCTTTTCCCTTTCGTGTCTCCCAAACCAACTGGTTCACAGTTGGTCGTCCATATCCTTACAGGGTCTACCCCCCTTAACCGCGGGAGACAAGCTTAAACGGAGAGATCGGGGATCAGAGTGACAGCCCCCGGTCTGAGCGTTGTCGTGACAATCTGTGCGACAACACCTTCTAGTGGCCCGGTTGTAACACAACTTGATAGCCAACTAGGGGTTAAGTTATATCCCTTCAACTTTCAACTAGAGTTACAACTTTGACCCTTTTAGAGTCTTATTCATAGTCTTCACATGGCTAACTCCTTTTCCATGAATAATAGGGGTTGATGTGGCATCCTCTTTACTTAAGATGGTCAATCACAATAAGTCAAATTCCGGGCATAACTTTTGCATTCGAACTCTGATTGACGCAATTCTTGCAATGTTGGAAAGGTCCTCAAGTGTGAAACAACATCGCAAAGTCCAATGTTTAAGCAGGAAGTTCTTACCCAAAAAACATCATTTAAGGCCTCAAACTAGTCTCGGAAGGTTTTAGACCCCAATTCTCCAATCAGAATCCGGCCAATAAAAATGCTCCTATAAGTTGATTCTTTCAATTTTTCGACTCTGAAAGCATCAAGATGTATAAAAAATTATATAATGAACCAATCTGGATCATACCTCCTTTCAATCCAATGTACCAAAGGTAATCTTGCTCCAATCTTGTAGTTTTGAACCTCTTTTTGTGAAATTGTATTCTCTGCCAACTTTGCCTAAGCATCCAGTGCTAAATCCTCTATGGAAGGTGGGACTTACTCCTCCCCCTAATTCAACATGAAAGGCTCATAAAGCTTCAAATTTTCCACATTCGCTGCCAAGTAAATGCATATGTTTGGGGGTAGATTGAGTCTATAGCATTACTTCCCATCTTATCAAGTATCTCAAAAGGACCATTTCACAGAACCTAGATTTTCTTACCCAGAGCTTGTAGCCTCTCCTTATTCAACCGCAACCATATTTTTGTCTCCCACTATGAATGACCTCTTTGTCCTACACTGATCATGCCTAGCTTTGTATTTTCTCTATGACTTCTTCAACGCATCCTGTACCTGTAAATGAAACCTACCTAATCTTTTAGACAATTTTTTCTGCTCTTAAAGCATCCTCTATAAGATCATCCCTGACTCCTCCTTGATGCTCATATCTAACATATAAAGATGAAGGTGGCAAATATCCAAAATATGTCCCAAATGGTGACTTACTAGTTGACATGTGGATTGCTCTGTTGTAGGAGTTTGTATGAAAACCAAATTTTCATCTTAGGTCTTAAAATGCTTCTAATTGTAACCCCTCAAAAGTTGTACCAAAATCCTGTTGACTACTTTTGTTTTCCCATCTATTTGTGGATGGAATGTCGCAGACCTCTTGAATTGTGTGTCCATCTTTTCCCACAATGTAATCCAAAATGTACTGAGAAACATGGTGTCCTTGTCTAAAACAACGCTTCTTGGTATCCCAAAATGCCCCTAGACCTGTTCAAGAACAAGTTTGTTCCTTATTACCCCTTGATGGCCTTTTTATAGTGCACGATGTTGAAATTATGATGTTCTATGTTGTAACAATCACTTATTATAAAACTTCTTTATGTTGCAATATTAGATAAGCAATTGTAGATAGAACATAAATCAAATGCACAATAGCAGACAACCAAAAACAAAATGAGACGGAGAATTTAGGTCCAACGACTAGGGAAAAACACACAAGGGGTAAACCCAACTAGATTCTTCTTCCATTAGAAATCAATTGTTCAACAGAGATACAGAGTACAATGAAAGATCAAGAGAATGAGTAAGTACACCCAAATCTGAAAAAGTTGTAGCATGAAGATTACTAGTAGTAGCAGCAAATGCACACACTAAACCAACCTTCCCTTCAACTGAATCAACTCTGAAACACTGAAGCACTGAATCAACCTTGGCTCACCAAGTTCTACTCTTACTTTTCAAGTCTCTCTCACAATCTTCTTCAACTCTCTCCAACTCTCTCTCAAGTTTCAATTCTTCTTTCACAATGCATTGGTAGTGAGGGGAGAAAGAATGAGGCACATATATATGGGAGGAGTAATGAATCCATGCCATAAAGGAGGAGTAACTCGCATGCCAAGAGGGAGAGTAACATATACCCATTTAAGAGATGTAACTCATGCCAATAAGGAGGTACGCATGCCTTTGTAACTTATGCTTTTGAGAGAGAGTGTAACATATGCATTAAAGAGTGCATAAAAGAAATCTTTTATGACATGCTTTTATTGTGTAAGAGTGTAAGAGAATCTTTTATGATGTGCTTTAATGAGTGTAAGAGCATTAAAGAGAGCGCAAGAGGAATGTGCCATGCCAATATTGAGAGTGTAAGAGAACATTATTGAGAACCATGACTGAGTGTCTTGAAATCCCTTTTAATAATAATAATAATATCATAAAGAGGATAATAAGAATATTGATGATAAAATATTAAGTCGAGATTGAACTATTATGATTGATTAATGATAAGAAGTGATTTTTCATCAAGAATACTTAATTACCAATTGATGCAAGATGATTTACTATCTTGAGACTTTCTTATTTTAGAAATTCTATTTTTAAACTTTATATTTTAAGAATTTCATCCTTGAGCTGCCAATTTTCAACACTAGAGAGGAATTTCTTAGCTAGGGAGGAATTTCTTTCTGCAACAAAGGTCTATGCTTTCTCGGATCATCTCTATCATGTATCATCTGGAACAATGATGTCTCACTCTAATGAAGAAGAATCATCATAGGGTAGTGTTGTCGCACAGATTATCACGACAACGCTCAGACCGGGGGTTGTCACCCTGATCCCCGATCTCTCCGTTTAAGCCTGTCTCCCGCGGCTAAGGGGGGTAGACCCTATGGGATAATGGATAACCAACTGGGGACCAGTTGGGTTGGGAGACACAAGAGGAAACAAGCACTTAATTGATTTTATTAAGTTAATGGACCAGTGCCTTATGGAGTTAATGATTAAATGATTAAATGTTGCAGAAATATGAACCATGTAAAACAAACATTTATCATCAAATAACCCAAGCAATGCAACATATCCAGTAAATTCACAATGCTTTAATGATGATCCAGCAATTAAACTTCAAAAAAAATTAAATGCTTTAAATGATCATAAAATTTAAACGTTGGCCAGTTACCACTTTCATATAGCTAACTTCAAAATAAACATTAAGTGCGTTTAGCAATAGAAAAATGGACAAAAAAAAAAAAAAATCAATTTTTTTTATTAAGCTTTTTCAAAATACTTTTTAATTTTTTAGTTCTTAAATATTTTTATTTTTATTTTTGTTTTGTTTGCAGGTGCTGGAGCAACGTGGAAGGAATCCGCAGGAAGTAATGCTGAAGAGAAATGCAGAAATGGAGTTGTGAGGAGACAGGGATTTGATTTGCAGCAGAGTGAGAGAAGCTCTAAATATTTTCCAGAAATCTTGACAAAATTTTTAACTCTCTCCTTCAGATTTCTTGAAACGCTCATAAAAAAAATTTAGATCTAAAAATGGATGATTTTAAAACCCTTGGAATGCAAGATTGCTGGTTGATATTTTTGGAAAGCAATTTTAAATGAAACCCCAGCAAACAGATAGCTTGGAGAATCTCGAATTTCTTTAGCAAAAAACCTGCAAGAACTGATCTTGAGGCCAGATCTTACCCTCCAAGGCCTAGATCTGGCTTCAAACAAAAATTTCTCCTCAGACCTGTAACTTGCAACCTGTAATGGCAAACAAAACACCCAAAGATAATATGTGCAAGAAACGAAATTGAAAACCCTAACTAAATAATTACAATATTCACAAACTGCAAACTCTAAAATAGCCAGATTTCTCATTATGCCACATAAATATTTTCAGAATTTAAATTTTAATGTGAGATACTTCAGAAAACCCTTCATGCATTCATTAAAAAAAATTCAGATGATAAGCCTGGGATTAAAAACTAGCTGGGCTCTTTTAGAAAACACAATCCGGGAGTTGGCTGGTTCAGCCAAGAACTTCCCCTAACGCCCAGTAAACTCAAACTTAAGATTTCCTGCACAGCTTAAAATCAACCATTAACATAGAAGGAGAAAATAATAGTAAAATCCAGATCAAATGGAGATACCTGCCATTATATTTCAGAATCTAAACTATCATTCAAACTCCAAAGATCAGACAAGATACCTGTGCCTAGATCAATCTTCATTAAGCTATCATCAATGGCTGAAAATAAAATTATGCAAAAAAATAAAACAATCTTACAGCATTTCCAGAAGAGAAACGCCAACAAGATTTTTAACCCCAAAGTCTTTCTTTATTGCACAAAAAAATGACTACAAGAGAGCTTTCTTTAGCACCAGACTCTCAGATCTAATCTATCTCAAATGACCCCTAGCACCCTAATTAAAGGAGAAAAATTCCAATGGCTAAGTTCGAGGACCATGTCAACTATCTCAACGTCGATGAAGGATCAGATTATTTTAAACTCAACCGTCAAATTTTTAAAATGATTTTAATATATAAAAAATAAAAATTCTGCATTATTTACTCAAAATTTGACTTATTATTTTATTTTATTCTTTAATTTTATTTTATTTTTTTTATATATTTTTTTATTTTTTTATTTTCATTTTCATTTTTTTAGTATTTTTTATTTTAAATTTTTTTAATTATAATTAACTTTATTTATATTATCTATTATTTAATTTTTTTTAATTTTCTAATTTTTTTTTTTTTTTGGAAATCCTCGAACTTAGCCTTTGTAAAAATCACCTAGGACCTAGGACTTAGGACTTATGAGGGGATTAAAACATTTTCTAACCCTCAAGACACTTTACATCGTGAACATTACAATTTTACATCTTAAGGGGGAAAACCCATTTGACATAGACCCTCATAGACCACCCAGTTCTGCGACCAAACATAATCTAACAGAACAACACACTAGGATTCCCCTAAGATTCTAATGACAAAATCCATTCCGGCTTTGGGGTTAGGTTGAAGGAAAACTCTGCCGATCATGGATCGGTGAGACAAAAAACCTTCCAGAACGTAGATTATCACTAAAACATTAGGTCCACCTAGGCAATCTACATACATGACTCAGCTCTGCTAAGATTATTTACAATTCACACATGCAGACTAGGTTTACAATCATAATATGATCAAGTCGACGATGACTGTCGAATGGCACGGACATGTCAATCAAGTGCTATCCCTTTTGCGAAAAAGGGGATGTACTGCTATGGGTAGTTCACACACAGTGGTCAACAGGTAGATTCATCCATCACCCTATATTCACTTGGTGGGACTGCCACTTGCCAACATATGACAAGGATCTTGCACAACCAAGTCTCATCTTTGCTCGGGGGGATAACCCACTTGACAAGGATCTCACACAACCAAGTCTCATCTTTGCTTGGGAGGATAACCCACTCGTCAAGGATCTCACACAATCAAATCACATCTTTGCTTGGGGGGATAACCCACTTGTCAAGGATCTCGCACAACCAAGTCACATCTCTACTTGGGGGGATAACCCACTTGACAAGGATCTCACACAACCACGTCTCATCTCTGCTTGGGGGGGTCTACTTGTCAACACATGACAAGGATCTTGCACAACCAAATCTCATCTTTGCTTGGGGGGATAACCCACTTACCAAGGATCTCGCACAACCAAGTCACATCTCTACTTGGGGGATAACCCACTTGACAAGGATCTCACACAACCAAGGCTCGTCATCCATGACCACCCTCTCTAGGAAGGGTGACATCCATCAATCCAAGTTGCTCTCTAAAAACCAAGAACTTCCCTTTCGACGAAGGCTTGGTAAGAATGTCGGTGATCTGCTCATCAACGGTTATATGATGGAGTCTTACTGCTCCTCCCTGCACCATATACTGGATATAGTGATATTTGATCTCAATATGCTTGGACTTGTCATGGAACACAAGATTTTCTACAAGTCAAATCCCACTCTTATTGTCACAATATATTACAATTGTATCCAGAACATGCTCAAACAGTTCTCCAAAGAGCTTCCTCGGCCATACTGCGTCACAATTAGCCATGCTAGCAGCAATGTACTCAGCTTCAACCATGCTGAGAGCTACAGACTTTTGCTTCTTGCTCATCCAAGATGTCATGGCAGATCTTAAGTTGAAGCAGCACCCAAATGTGATTTTCTGTCAGTAGAGTTACCAAACCAATCAGCATCAGAGTACCCAAGTAGTCTTACATCTCTCCAGCAGCATATTTCAATCCAAGATTGATGGTCCCATGCAAGTATCTCAGCACATGCTTTGCAGCAATCCAAATTGCATGAGATGGTTTAATCATATATTGGCTCAGAGTATTGACCACAAAACATATGTCCTGTCTAGTGTTCACTAAGAACATTAGTGCCCCCATCAGTGGTCGATACTCAAAGGATTTGCCAAATCAGGATCTGCAGCTTCACCACATAGCTTCTTGAAGTTCATCTCCATTGGCGTATTCATGGGTTTACATTTTGTCGTACCAAATCCTCCTAGCAGATTGATAACATATTTTCCTTGAGAAAGGAAAATCTCACCAAGTTTCTGCCATACTTTAGGACCCAAAAAGTAATGCATCAAATGAATATTTTTCATTTCAAATTTAGAAGCTAACTCCCTCTTACACTGGAGGATAAGAGGTTCACCATCAGTCAGAAATGAATCATCAACATATAATACCAAAATCAAAGGCATACCTTGGACTATCTTGAAATAAAGATTTGGATCAACATTACTTCTAGTCAAACCAAGCTTCATCAAAAAGCTATCAATGCAGGCATACCAAGCTCTTGGAGCTTGCTTCAAACCATAGAGGGCTTTCTTCAGTCTACACAATAAGTTTTCTGGTTATGTACTTCAAAACCTTGTGGTTGCTCCACAAATACTTCTTCCTTGAGGAAGCCATGCAAAAAAGCAATCTTCAAATCCATTTGGTGAAGGCACTGTCCTTGGCTAGCAGCTAGAGCCACAACAGATTGGATGGTTGTATAATGGGCAACGGATACAAAAATTTCATCATAGTTTATTCCCTCTTTCTGAGTGAACCCTCTAGCCACAAATCGATCTTTATATTTTCAAAACTGCCATTAGCGCCATGTTTAATTTTATATAGCCATTTAGAAGACACAACAGATTTACCTTGGGGTCTTGGAACCACTTCCCATACATCATTACGAATGATGGACTCATATTCTTCAACCATTGCATCTTTCCACACTTGAGCCTTCACAGCTTCTTCAAAAGTGCATGGTTCAACTTGAATAATGTTGCCGATGGCTACAACATATCCTTGGAACCGGCACGGTTTCTTGCTTTCTTTGAAGGTTCCTCTGGGAGCAGCTTGATTATCAACATCTTGAAGGCTGTCACAAAGCCATAAATGTCTCCTTTTAGCATGAGGAACAAATGGAGGAGGATCCAAGGGATCCATGGGCTCCATGGGTTCATCAACATGATCAATTTCAAGCTCAGGATTTTCTTGTATCTCAAATGCATCATCTTGGCTATCAACATTAGCAGGATGAAGAGAAGTGTCTCTTGCCTTTCCAAGAGTTGCATATTCATCAAATGTTATATCTCTAACAAACTCTATAGTTTTTTTACCACGCACATATATTTTGTAAGCTTTAGAATTTTCACAATAACCAACAATCATACCTTTCTTACTTGAAGCTTCCAGCTTGGTACTATTTTCCGTTGGCACATGAAAGTAGACGGATCAGTCAAAGATCCTTAAGTGCCCATTTTGATCTGGGTTATATGTTATGGTGGTCTCATTCTTGATCCCAAATTCCTTGCAGAAGTCTTGAGCTCTTGTCCACTTCATGTCCACTCAAGTCATGGGATGGCTCGACATCTTCCTCAATCTCAATACAAAGGACCGATGATGAAGCGGGTCTTTCTATCTTTTCTAGGTTGTGAGAGTGACCCCTTCATTATCCTTCCACCAGCTTCCTCTTAGAGTTTACCCTCCCTGCACTATTATGCACCCTGATGATCTTCAGGATCTGTTTTTCTTGATCGCATCCTCATCAAGAAGTTAGTGAAAGAATCATTCAAATACTAATGCAGGAAGAATAACCAACAATCTATAAAGATCAATCTAAACAAGAGCAGTAACACAAAGAAACAACATAAGACCTGAAAATACTTTTTTTAAGGGAACTGTAGGAAGTTGTTAGCTCCCTCTTGATCTGGCCTCCATAAATTACTGTTGTCCATCAGTCATATGTCATTGGTAGAAGAAATGCATCTTCTTGAACATCACTTCACAAACTCCATCATGACCCACTCTAATCTCAGGGATTATGGAAACCATCTTTCTCACACGAGGTAATGCTTTGTGGTGAAGATGAGTGAACTTTTGGTGCCACAATTTATATTGATGATTACTTATCATGAATCAATGCATGGATAGGTTTTCCATTGATTTTATAAAGATCTTCAAATCTTGATCCCAAAGTGAAGGCATGTAATAATAATTATACATATTGACTTAATTGTCTGCAATGATATTAGTTATAATCCATCTTTGATCACTGCAAAAGAGGCTAGTTTAGAAAACTATCATTCCATCTTTTGCAAAAGTCATAGTTCTTACCTACAAGCACTATTGTTAGTAAACACTAATATCAAAATTACCAAAACCCATAAGATTGTAACCTTTCTCATATAATGTAAGAGTCAAAATCCCCCTATCTTCAACATTCAATTTCTATCAGTGATTCTTTCATAACCTTCTATGCATTATACTTCTTTTCAAGACAACACTTTCTTGCACCTGCATAAACAGAATTAAAACTACTATTTACTTTTGCATGCATCAACAAGTACCAAAACCACAACTATTAAACACATGCAACACCTTAATCATTATCTGCAAAATTACTACCATATTTTGGGTTCCTTGAAATCTTGGAAGAACAATTGCAATAAAATTTCAGAAGTATGATTTCAGTTGTAAAATTTCAACAATAAAAATTGAATAGTAAAATTTCAGCTGTAAAATTCCAGCGATAAGATTTCAGTAGTAAGATTTCAGCAATAAAATTCAACAGTGAAAATGCAGTTGAAAAAATTTCAGCAGTAATTAAGGAGCAACAAATAAGATTTCAGCAGCAAGGAAGGAGAGACAGTTCTTATCTTCTTGGACTTGTCTTCACCAAAGCTTTGATACCATGTTGAAATTATGATGTTCTATGTTGTAACAATCACTTATTACAAAATTTCTTTATGTTACAATATTAGATAAGCAATTGTAGATAGAACATAAATCAAATGCACAATAGAAGACAACCAAGAACAAAATGAGACAAAGAATTTAGGTCCAATGACCAGGGCAAAACCCACAAGGGGAAAACCTACCCAGAGTCTTCTTCTATTAGAAATCAATTGTTCAGCAAAGATACAGAATACAATGAAAGATCAAGAGAATGAGTAAGTTCACCCAAATTTGAACAAGTTGTAGCATGAAGATCATTAGTAGCAGCAACAGATGCACACATTGAACCAACCTTCCCTTCAACTATATCAACTCTAAAACACTGAAGCACTGAATCAACCTTGGCTCACCAAGTTCTGTTCTTACTTTCCAAGTCTCTCTCACAATCTTCTTCAACTCTGTCCAACTCTCTCTGAAGTTTGAATTCTTCTTTCATAATGCACAGGTAGTTAGGGGAGAAAGAATGAGGCACACACACATATATATATATATATATATAGGAGCAATGAATCCATGCCATAAAGGAGGAGTAACTCGCATGCCAAAAGGGAGAGTAACATATGCCCATTTAGGAAATGTAACTCATGCCATTACGGAGGTACGCATGCCTTTATAACTTATGCTTTTAAGAGAGAGTTTAACATATGCATTAAAGAGTGCGTAAGAGGAATATTTTATGACATGCTTTTATTGAGTGCAAGAGTGTAAGAGAATCCTTTATGATGTGCTTTAATGAGTGTAAGAGAACATTATTGAGAGCCATGATTGAGTGTCTTGAAATTCGTTTTAATAATAATAATGAAAATAATATTATATTATTATAAAGCGGATAATAATAATATTGATGATAAATAATTAAGTCGAGATTGAACTATTAGGATTGATTAATGATAAGAAGTGATTTTTCATCAACAATACCTAATTACCAATTGATGCAAGGTGATTTACTATCTTGAGACTTTCTAATTTTAGACTTTATATTTTCAGAAATTTTATTTTTAGACTTTCTATCTTTACAAATCTTATTTTTAGACTTTCTATTTTCAAAAATTCATCCCTAAGCTGCCAATTTTCAACACTCCTTTTCAGCTAGGGAAGAATTTTTTTTGCAACAAAAATCTCTGCTTTATCTGCTCATCTCTGCTTTGTATCATCTAGAACAATGATGTCTCATTCTAATGAAGAAGAATCATCATACGGGAGATTCATCCATCACCCTATATTCACATGGTGGGATTGCCACTTGCCAACATATGACAAGGATTTCGCACAACCAAGTCTCATCTTTGCTTGGGGGGATAACCCACTTGACAAGGATCTCACACAACCAAGTCTCATCTATGCTTGGGATGACAACCCACTTGTCAAGGATCTCGCACAACCAGGTCACATCTCTGCATGGGGGGATAACCCACTTGTCAAGGATCTCGCACATCCAAGTTACATCTCTACTTAGGGGGATAACCCAGTTGACAAGGATCTCACACAACCAAGTCTCATCTCTGCTTGGGGGGATCCACTTGTCAACACATGACAAGGATCTCGCACAACCAAGTCTCATCTCTGCTTGGGGGGATCCACTTCTCACCACATCACAAAGGTCTCGCACAACCAAGGCTCATCATCCATGACCACCCTCTCTAGGAAGGGTCACATTTGTTAGTCCAAGCTGCTCTCTGAAAACCAAGAAATTCCCTTTCGGCAAAGGCTTGGTAAGAATTTTGGGGATCTGCTAATCAGTCGCTATATGATTGAGCCTTACTACTACTCTCTACACCATATCCCGGATATAGTAATATTTGATCTCAATATGCTTGGACTTGTCATGTAACACAGGATTATCTGCAAGTTGAATCCCACTTTTATTGTCACAGTATATTATTGTTGCATCCAGAACATGCAAAAACAGTTCTCCAAAGAGCTTCCTCAGCCATACTGCCTCACAACTAGCGATGCTAGCAGCAATGTACTCAACTTCAATTGTGTTGAGGGCTACAGACTTTTACTTCCTACTCATCCAAGATATCATGGCAGATCTTAAACTGAAGCAACACCCAAATGTGTGTTTTTTGTCAATAGAGTTACAAGCCCAATCAGCATCAAAGTACCCAAGCAGTCTTACATCTCTGGCAGTGTATTTGATCTAAGATTGATGGTCCCATGCAGGTATCTCAGCACATGCTTTGCAATAATCCAGAGTGCATGAGATGGTTTAATCATATATTGCCCAGAGTATTGACCACAAAAGATATGTCATGTCTAGTGTTCACTAAGAACATCAGTGCCCCAATCAATTGTCGATACTCAGAAGAATTTGCCAAATCAGAACCTGCAGCCTCACCACATAGTTTCTTGAAGTTCATCTCCATTGGAGTATTCATGGATTTATATTTTATCATACCAAATCCTTCTAACAGCTTGACAACATATTTTCCTTTAGAAAGGAAAATCTCACCAGGTTTTTGTCATACTTCAATACCCAGAAAGTAGTGCATCAAGTGAAGATCTTTTAATTCAAATTCCGAAGCTAACTATTAAAATTCGAGTTAACATGTTCTCTGCTTAATTAGTTAATTCATTATCAATTTCCATTATACCATAAACCATCAATATATCATAGTAACTAACGAAAGAACATTCATTGTAAATGTAGAAGACAAGCCAAGCCATAAGAACACAAAGATATGGCACAAGCCAGGGAAAAACCCCAAGATGGGGAAAACCCTTGATCAATTCTACTTATTATTATTATCAAATGTTCAGCAGAGGAAGAGAGAGTACAACCATAAACTTGCCAATATGAAGATCATAATCACTCCTCAAATTTCAAAAGAACTGCCTCTGCAAGTCTGAGTTCTAATTAGCTTTAACTTCACGCTGATGTAATCCACTTAACCACCCTTTGTTCACATTCCAAGGCAATGGCCTTCCTTCATAAGATACGGTGCACATCGATTGATAGATTTGGGCTAATATCATCCTCTTCATGTGCCTTTCGGTCCACTTGAATATGGAGACAAGGCCCACGACCTAGCTGTGAGGACAAATAACCTCACAGCCTTCTGTGACAAGGGTTGTGATTTACCTTAAGGAGTGCGACTTACTGTTGGAGAGGAGACTTACACAGAAAAACCACCATCCAGTAACCCTAGTCGAGGTCGGCTCCTTTTCTGCTCTTACATGGTTCTGAAATAGATAATGATTGCGGCCAGAATCAACAATAGACAAGCCCAGACTTACATCATACAAACCTCGACCTCCTGCCTGAGGAACTCGGCTTGATGTGGGGAAAGGGGTTTACCACAACTAGCCCAGACATGCCCAAAAAACTTGCAGCCTTCCCAACAGAAGATTCTCGGCCCTGTGATGGAAGAGAAAACCCAAAACAAAATACTCTTGCGTCCTCCTTCTCAGCTTCGGCTACCTCAGACATGATTCAACCTTTTTTGATGTGCCAAATGAGGTTGAAAGCACCTCTATATATACTAGTTGTTGGGAGGAAGAGACATGAAATTTGGGCCTATTGAGCTGACATATAGGTGAGGCTGACCTTGTTAATTTTACATGAGAGAAACATAAATTCAAATCACACTCCTCCTTAACCAAATTCAATAATCTTTAGGTCAATTTTGGTCCACTCGAAAAGAGGAATTTAATGCTACAATTATTTTCCCCATAGAAGCTGTCTAAAGTGGAATTTGGCCCTAGTTGCCAATTTAACATTCCCTCTCAACTAGGGTCCACTTGCCAATCCATCCATCATCAATCATCATGCCATCCTTTCATCGTGAACCATCTTTGTATCTCATCTCTGTTGAACATTGATGTGAATAATAAAGAATAATCAATCGAGAGTGAGTCACAAGACCTTGCCACTCTCCACTGACAAAAGTCAATCCACATAACCAAAAGGTGAACTCCAATCGGACTTGATCCCAAGTGATCAAGTTGAAGAAACGTCATTCATCCTAGACAGAGGGAGTACGACATTACACGATGCGTCCATCGGTAGTGCTATGGTCCCAAACCACTTTTCCCAACTCATTGGCCAGATGAGAGGTATTTCCCATGTGTCCCGGACTACATGGGTAGAATGATGAAAGAACATTAGTAGGGAAAGAATATATCACATCTTGCTCACAACCACAGTTAGGGAAAGGATGAACCACATCCTACAGTCGCACATCACAACCATCGTAGGGAAAGGATGAACCACATCTTACAAGTATGCAAATCACCGAGAGTAGGGAAAGGATGAACCACGTCCTACACGCACAAGTTACAATCGCATGTAGGGAAAGGATAAACCACATCCTACAAAAACAAGTCACAATCATCAATCGTAGGACAATTCCTACACGTGGGGAAAGGATGAACCACGTCCCACCAACATGTCAACCACCAATCGTAGGGAATGAACATCCTACATGTGGGGAAAGGATGAACCACGTCCCACCGACATGTCAACAGATCCTTGTATGCATCTCTCACTGGGATATCCGCAGGAGAAGGTGAACCACTCATCCTGCTCATATGCCATAGGAGAAGGTGAACCACTCATCCTATGCATATGTCATCCACAGTAGGCGAAGGTGAACCACTCACCTATACACAGTGCACCAATAGAGGAAGGTGAACCACTCACCCTATGGTCGCTCATAGCTCAATAAGTACCCCAAGCCCCCAGGAGCTCCCAAAGCTCAATATTTAATCTTAACCAAGGATCCCTTCATATAGGAAACAGTGTCAAGTTTCTTTTTAAAAATCAAAACTATATCAATGGGGGCCTCATAGCTCCTATTCAGAAGCATACAGATGTATATGTATATAGCAAACATATTGATTTACAGCAGAGATCTTGACAGCAACTAACAATCCTCTACTTCTTGCACATGTTGAGGAAGAAAATATTTGACCGATCTTACTTCCTCTTACTCAGGGAGACCACCGCCTAAACTTTGATTTTCAACGTTGCACAGTGTCCCTCAGACAACCTGCTCATCATGAGATCTGTCCGCTCAAGCATGCCATAAAACAGGAATGTCCTTTGCTGTACCATATAAAGTGGTATGTGAAGTATTGGATTCTTGGAATCTTCTTTTGCAATATACAACAAAGGTGTGCTCAAATAACTCACAGAAGTGCTAACTCAAATGTCTTCATAGTAAGCCCAGCTTACTGCTTTATGCATTCAGCCACAACGAAACTCCCGGACTTCAGTCTTTCATGAAATAAGGCGAATTATAGCATCTTACTGTTCACCATACTATGCTTCAGCAATTTTACAAGATGTCTGAATCAACAACTTCTCCATTATATCAGACCTTATAGCTAAGGAAGAAATCAACTCCCTCTGAGTCATAGCTCGTTCTGAATATTTGAATTGAGACCTAACCCAACGAGTCATCTGCATAATCATGGGGTAAGAGGAGCTATATAATCCATTTAACCATTTCTGCATGAGGAGGAGTTGTCACATAACTTATCCCAGACTTTTGAAATACTCATATTCCCTTTGATCCTCTTTGAAAGAGATTTTGATGATGTGATCGAAAAAGGAAGTTTGTCATCAACTACTGCTCCGATTTAATTACATAAAGAAAAGACAAGATAACTGCAATCATCTTTTTCTTGGTCGAGCATATAAAAATAATGGTGAAGGCTTGAACAATATCGACAGAAGAAAATATTTCTTAATTGACCCAACACATTTTCTTTGCATTCCTTCAGAGATTCGGATATAGATACACCCACCAGATGGTAAGAGTTTATCAAGGATTGAGTAAAGTGCACATCCCCATTTATGACTGGAAATCTTGCTATCACATCCGCTTCTGTACTTCATGGTCACAGCCCCGTAATGGGACGCCAAGTTCTTGTTCAGGTACTTCTCCCCTTATCCAAGATGCCAAGGTCGAAGGTACAGCATTAGCTAGTTCATATAAGAACAAAGTATACAGGTGTCAATTATCCTCTCTTCGATAGTTGAAGATTGAATCATGGAGATGATGAAGCCATGGCATGTAATTGTTACAAGCAGGTTTACTTCCAACAATATCTTCCAGGTCATGTATATTACTTAGGAAATGCCTTGTCTTGAGATGACAAGCTGGAGATTTTCTTCAACTGAGATCACGACTGGGCTATAATACAATTTGTCCTGCAGACATTGATTCACAAATCTCTACTTGATCTAAAACAGAAAGAAATATAACTTCACATATATCATGTTGTCACCTTGTCATGTTTATGTTGTCAATTCTGTCACAGGAGCATTGTCAATCATATGAGAATTATGTTACTGTCATCAAGGTGTAGAGGTCACTGCATCATTAACAAAACCCTTACAGAATTAGGGTTATTTCCTCCATTGAATGTATCATAGTCTGTGATGAAGGCACTATCACTGTCACCAACACAATCATCAGTGCAACGAGATCGTACTGTTATCAACGTTTAGTGTAGAGATGACCGTCTCATATTACTGTTCATTCATCTTAATACAAGTTATAGAGAATGTGTGAGTTACTATAGGATGACGGACCTTCTAAAAAGGTGATGTCCTAGAGTACATAGAATCACAATGGGTAGTGATGACACCAGTGGATAAAATACTAGTCAAATGGGAAGAATATGTCACATATACATTACCACTGTATTGGATAGAGATGAAAGTTCCAGAATTAATCAATACTAAGTGTGAGCAAGATACTATTCATTGTGCGAGCCAGAATATGAGCCACAGACCCAAAAGCTGACACAATCTGTCATATAACCAAGGAGACAGAGATTCTTTAGAGAACAGATCATAAATAAATGTGATTCTTTAATACGAGCCCTCAAAAGGTATCCAGATTTGACATGAGGAACCAACAATCGAATTTTTGTATGATCCACACAGCCTTTAGATCTCATAGTGTTCCTATTCATGAAGCGAGTTATGAAAAGAATTATGATGCATACAGCGGAGAACTGTGTCAACCATAGTATAGTGTACGTACTAATAACCCAGATACAAACCATACCATAGGTTGTTGCAGATCATACCTTGTGAGATTTGGAAAGATTTGAATGCTATAATATTTCAGAACGATGCCATATTATTGTGATGCCTTAGATGGCAATACTTGCAGTGCAAAGATATACTATGGAGTGATGTCGAGATCAGCCATAATATATATATATATATTGTCTTATAGTAAGATCAGATATCCTTGATCTGAAGCGATGATGCCATACATCATTGTACTGTAGTGAGAATACAATCCTGTAGCATTATCTGAGGTCAACATAAACAAAAATACTACTTGTACAAACCCATGCATACAGAGATTCAGTCATCACACAATATACCTTATTAATAACGGGTTAATTATAGCAGATCAAAGACAAATTTCCGACTGAGGTATTAGACCTTAAAACTGTATTGAATAGGAGCACTTCTCTGTTCTTAGGACAAGATTTCTGCAATTAGGTTGCAGAACTGGGTAATCATGATTGAAGACTTGAAATTAATAACTTCCACAATGATAGAGGCTGAACAGAATTTCTTGAAGGACCGAATAATGAGGCTTTAAGCCCTGACAAGGTCGAAATCATTGAAAGAGACAGCGAAGGTATGTATATGTGATATATTCCAGAAATTTGTATAGATGAGAATGACCATACCTAATCAGTAATGAATTCATATAATGTGGAAGAACTTAGATTTATGTAGAAATTTACAGGGTAAGTTCCTTAGATTGAACACCAAAGGACACTGCTCACAAACAGATCACATATTAGTACACCAGTGTTCTTGACGTGGTTAAAACTTAAAACCCTCAAAGAGGGAAATAGTCCACGGCCTGAGCCAACACGGCCACTTCAAGCAATATTATTAATAATAATAAAAAAGGAAAATTTACATAAG
Organism: Pinus taeda; assembly: GCA_000404065.3. Classification (NCBI taxonomy): domain Eukaryota; kingdom Viridiplantae; phylum Streptophyta; class Pinopsida; order Pinales; family Pinaceae; genus Pinus; species Pinus taeda. The sequence goes on along the minus strand of APFE031538860.1, from coordinate 136,629 downwards.
CTTCTCTCATAAACAATCATAGACAAATGACCCTCCATGCTCTTTAAATAGAGATCATGGACCAATCGGGTGTTAAGCCACGGATCAAGTATCGGTAATACCAAAGAAAGAATGAACTGTCGGATCACTTCATGTCTAGAACATATTGTGACCATCGGATTGTAAGTTACAAAAATGACATAATAAAGAAACACACTTTACCTAACTATACACTAGACCAAGTTATACTTAATTATTTCCTAAGTGTCGGAATATCTTAACATCCCCCCTTAAAAACAACTTCGGATAGGATTGAAGGATGTACAAAGATGACACAATAGGAGAAGGAAGAAGGCATTAGAGCCTATCCCCCCATAATGACAACTTCCAGAACTCCAACCATAAATCGAAGTTTAGTAAACTTCGCCTCTATGAGAGCCTTTGTAAAGATGTCACAACTTAATCATCGGTTAAACAATATTGCACTTCAAGAACATGGTCATGAATGAGTTTTTTGATGAAGTGCATGTGTAGTTAAATGTGTTTGTTGCGCTGATGTTGGACTGGATCTTTGCATAGTTGAATGGAACTTTGATTATCACACCAAAGTGTAATCGGATGTGATGCTGAAAACCAAACTCTAACAAGATCTGACGAAGCCACAAGGCTTCCTTACTAGCTTCAACGGTGCCACGATACTCTGTTTCTGCTGAAGAAAGATAAATGGCACTTTGTTTCTTGCAAGCCCATGTAATAAGTCCAGAACCAAGAGTGAAGACATAACCTGCAGTAGACTTCCGATCATCAGGGTCACCAGCCCGATCAGAATCAGTGAAACCAACTAACAAAGGAGATGCTCCTACACTATAATGAATCCCAAACTGAACTGTACCTCGAACATATCGAAGTATTCTTTTAGCTGCTTTCCAATGACTTTAATGTGGTTTGTGCATAAGCTAAGCAACAAGGCCAACAACAAAGGAAAGGTCAAGACAGGTATGGGTCAAATACAAAGGTTTTCCAACAAGCTGACAGTATAAGGTAGCATCAACTTCAGGGGATGTACAAGTGACTGAAAGTTTGACTCCAGACTGAAAAGGAGAAGGGGTTGGCTTACAGTCTTCCATGTGAATGTGGCGTAGAAGATCACAGGCATACTTGGACTGAGAAAGGGAAATACCTTCTTTGGATTGCAAGACTTGAAGACCAAGAAAATAATGCAAGTGTCCTAAGTCTGTCATTAAGGCTAGACTTCACATGGTTTATAAGGTTGGGATCACTACCAGTAACGATAAGATCATCAACATAAAGAACAAGAATGATAAAGGACTTACCCACTTTCTTGGTGTAGACAGTATTGTCAAAATGACACCTAGAAAAGCCAGTATCTAAAAGAAAGCTATCAATTTTGGCATACCAAGCCCAAGGGGCTTGTTTGTGACCATAAAGGGATTTCTTAAGCCGACGTACAAGGCTAGAGTCTTTTTGTATAAAGCCAACAATTTGTTCCATATAGATTTCTTCATGCAAGTCCCCATGCAAGAAGGCGGATTTAACATCCATCTGATGGACTTCTCATTTTGAAAGAGGCAGCAAGGGAAAGCACAAGGTGGATAGAGTTCATTTTGGCAACACGAGAGAAGGTTTCAGTATAGTCAATGCCTTCAACAAGACGAGCTTTATGTTTATCAACTTTTCCATCTGGTCCAAACTTGGTTGTGTAAACCCATTTGCATCTAACAAGTTTTCGTCTCTTGGGAAGAGGAACAAGGTCCCATGTAACATTTGCCAATAATGAACGATATTCTTCATTCATAGCTGCGTCCCAATCTAGATGGCTTGAAGCTTCTGCAAAAGTGTCAAGATCATAATTCGTTGAAACTTGAGCTAGTAAAGAAGAGGCTTGGATGAGATCGCGCGCCCTGGCTGCTGCGTATGCCTAGGGTTCCCTTGCTGATTCGCGCCCCCTGTTCTCCGCCTGGCAACTCTGCAGTTAGGCTCGCGATCCTTAGCCGCCTGGGCCCCCGCTTGACTTCTCCTTCTGTCTGGGCCTCCTACTCAGCTCCTGCCCCGGGGCTCCTCTCCGGTAGCCCCCTCCCTCTCTGATCTCTCTGCGATCTGGCTCTCTAATGGCAGGATTAGATCCCCCGACTTCAGATCCTGAAGACTTTGAGAAACAGTTTGCATCTCTCATCCCTGAGAATGCAGCAGCAAAAATCCGTCCAACTGCATCCAAGTTCATCAAGAAACTAGATGAAATCCCAGAAGTTTCCCTTCCTCCTTCCCTCCCGAGGAAGGCCGCAATCTCTCTAGCAGAAAGAGGTCTGGTTAGTCAGTTTACGGGACTCTGGCCCTCTCCCAGATCAGTCCAAAAATTGGTAGAACGCAACTGGAACTCGATAGTGCAAGGGAAAATCGCAATCAGATTTTGTGGAAGAGGCTTCTACACATTCTTATTTGAATCAAAGGAGGACAGGAATCTCATTTTCAGAAATGGCCCCTATTTTATGGACTCTCGGGGTCTATACCTGAATAGATGGACCCCTGACTTCGATCAGGAAATGGACGTCCCAAATGCAGTCCCGATTTGGATCCGCCTGCCTCATCTGCCGCTTCACTGCTGGGGAGACGAATCAGTCAAGGCTATTGGGAACGTTGTTGGCAAATTCATAGACAGATCTGAACCAAAGGAGAACATGCATGCTTGTGTGAGGATATGTGTCGAAGTAGATCTGGGGAAAGGACTGTCGGAAGCCATCAAGATCAAAGTAGATCAGTGGACACACATACAACAAGTTGACTATGAGCAGCTACCCTTCAAGGGCAAGGTATGTCACGAGTATGGGCATTTCGCAAATAGATGTAGTAAATTAAAAACAAATGAATCTGAAGGAATTGTTGAAATCTCTGAAGGCGCATGGGAACAAGTCAAAAAGAAAAAACCCAATCCCCCTCCCGGCCCAAGCTCAAAGGCCCCCTTGGAAAATACCTCCATCCCTTCCCACCCGTCTAGCTCAACTCCTCCCTTCCCCTCCTCATCCAACCCCTTCGAATCTCTATCAGCAGAGGACCCCATATCCCCTCCCCCTTCTCCCAGAGGCAATGCTCTAGCAACCTCCTTCCCCCTCTCCGTCCCTCAGCCCTCCCCTCCCCCAACTGTGGATCGAATTCTAACCAGAAACAAAACAAAAGAAAATAACCTCACCTCTGATCCCCCTAGAAAAGTAGGTAGGAAGTCAAATAAAGAAATCAGAGATGAAAACGCAGCGAAAGAAATGGCCACTGGAACTCAGCAACCAATGGACACCTTCCTAGACAAGTCAAAAGGAAGTGGGGAAAAGATGAAAGAGAAGAGCGGGATCCATACCAAAAATGGTAAATGATGATTTTGGTCTCTTGGAATTGTTGGGGGATGGGCTCCTCCCTAAAAACAAATGCAGCCCTGGATCTTCTCAAATTCGAGCAACCAGATCTCCTCCTCATCCAGGGGACCAAAATCTCTGATCAAGAATTTCAAAATCACACCAAAAGAAGCAAAAACTATTCAGGTACAGCAATAAGCGCAGCAGGCGCAGCAGGCGCATCAGGAGGTATAGGAACCATATGGAACAAAAACAAATGGGAACTTATAAACCAAAACTCACACAGCTGGTGGGTCAGAACTGATATTCAAAACAAAGCTTCAAAAGAGGACTACACAATACATAACATCTACGCACCAAATCATTACAGAGACAAAGCCTCATGCTGGGACATAATAACCACAGATCTTCAAACAATTCAAGGAAGGAACATATTCCTGGGAGGAGACTTAAATCTAATAAGGAATGCTGACGAGAAACTAGGAGGAAATTTCTATGCAGATCCCTCAAGAGATTCCCTGGAAACTATAATCCAAACTCACAATCTTGTGGACATCCCTCCTCAAAATGGGAAGTACACCTGGAGTAACAAGAGAATTGGCAACAGCAACATAAAAGAGAGGCTAGACAAAATCCTCGTTCAAGAAGGAATAGTTGCAAGCTTCCCCATCATCAAAAGCAAAATCATTCAAGGCTCCTCCTCAAACCACAAACCTGTGGTCTTGACTCTCGATAAGGGAAGGAACTTGGGGCCTCTCCCTTTCAAATACAACAAAGCCTGGGACAACAAAGAAGAATTTTGAAATTTGATACAGGAGCAGTGGGCGAAGGAAGTCATAGGTTCTCCCCACTACATATGGGAAACCAAACTTAATTCTCTTAGATCAGTTGTCAAGCAGTGGGCAAGAAACTACGCAGCAGAGGAAAACACAAAAAAGAACAGACCTCCATAAACAACTAGAGCAATGGAACCAGGAAAAAGAAAGCATTCAGTACATAGAGGAGGATCAATCCAAAGAAAACAAAATGTACAAGGAATTAAACAGGCAAAACAGATTGGAGGAAGAGGAACAAAGGCAAAAATCTCGGTGTCTTTGGCTACGGGCTGGAGACAAAAACACCTCTTTTTTCCACAACAGTCTAAAGCTTCGACACGCAGGGAATCAAATAGAAAGAATCATGGCAGAAGGGAAAGAGATAAGGGACCAGGAAGAAATAAAAGAGACAGCCTACAGACACTTCAAATCCCTTTTATCTGCAGACCCCCAGTCTCAGGACAATGCGGAGTTTCTAAGGCCAATTGAAAAAAAAAATCTCAGAATTGCAAAACAGAGAGCTGGATCAGGAGGTCACGGAAGAGGAAATTAAGTTGGCAGCGTTCAGCGTGCTGCAAGACAAGGCTCCAGGCCCTGATGGGTTCACAGTGGCCTTCTATAGAAACCACTGGGAAACTATTAAGAAAGACTACATAAGGATGGTGAAAAACGTCTTCTTAAAACACAAAATGGGAAACAACATCAAATCCTCCCATCTAGCCCTTATTCCCAAGGATCTCAATCCCCTCTCCTTCGACCGTTTCCGCCCAATTTCCTTGTGTAATGTCTCTTACAAGATCATCACTAAAATTCTAGCCAATAGGCTCAAAAAACTGTTCCCCTTCCTCATTTCAGAAAACCAAGGCGGTTTTGTCCCTAGCAGACAAATCACGGACAATGTCATCCTTATTCAAGAGGCAATCCACAGCAGCATAAACAGGAAGGAAAGAGGCATGATCATCAAATTAGATATGGCAAACGCCTTTGACAGGGTCAACCACTACTTCTTGAAGGAAGTCCTCAGGAAATTTGGGATATCCAACAATTTTATCAGCATTATCATGGAGTGCATCACTCATCCCTGGACAGCTCCTCTGATTAATGGCAGACCAAGTAATTACTTCAGAAGCACTAAGAGACTGAGACAAGGCTGCCCCCTCTCCCCTTTCTTATACATCATCATGGCAGAAACACTAAGCATTCATTTGGAAAAACTCCGAAAGCAAAAAGAAATCACAGGAATCAGTATAGAAAGAGGAACCAAAGGAATCAATCATTCGCTTTTCGCAGATGACACACTCCTAATAGGGGGAGCCTCTAGCTTGATGGCAAAAAGATTCAAGAAAACACTAGACTCCTTCCTAACAGCTTCTGGAGGAAAATTAAACAACAAAAAATGCAAGATATACACTTGGAATGTTCCCTTGCAAATCATGCAAAGAATTTCCATGATCCGTGACATTCCAGTTCAAAGAAATTAGAGCCACTTTATGTACCTGGGTCTGCCTCTAGCAAAAGATTCGGTTAAGTCAGAAATCTGGGTGAAGCACATAGAAAAATTGCGAGGAAAACTTCAGAGCTGGGGAATGACTTGACTCAATTTGGCTGGAAGAACTACCCTCATCAAGGCCATCCTCTCTGCACTCCCCATTTATCAGTTCGCAGTCATTCTAGCTCCTGCAAGCACGCATAAACATATGGAAATAAGCATAAGAAGCTTCCTATGGCAGGGAGGAAGGCAGGACTCCAAAAAATTCAGTCTTGTCAAATGGGATCAAGTCACCCTCCCGTTCGAAAAAGGAGGCTTAGGAATAAAAATTCCAAGTCTCTCCAACATGGCGATGGGGTTCAAACTAATATGGAGAATTCTCAATGGGAAAGGCTCATGGTGGGCAGAGGTCATCAAAATGAAATATCTGAATGGCCCCAATTCTAACATCCTTTCAGAAACAATAGTGGATAAGCAGTGCACTCCAGTTTGGAAGCTCATTAAAAAAGCCCTCCCTCAATTCAGAAATCACATATCCAGAGTGCCGGGAAGTGGAAGAGAGATCAACATCTGGGCGGATAGAATCATGGGAGCAAGACCAAGGAACTTAACTCAAAACCTCAGACCTCTCCAAATTTGGATGGAAGCAAAAAACTTAAATTCCTTATATGACATCTCCACTTGGGATCATAACAGTTGGCAAGACTGGAAGCGCCTCTCCCCTCCAAACGACCTCAGGGACCTTTGGACTAAGCTCAAGGAAGCTCAAGGAAAATCAGAAAGTGGTTTGGAAATCAGAATGTCTTCCGAAGATAAAGTTTTTTAATTGGATTCTTCTTAAAGGTAATATCCTTACAGCTGAAAACCTCAAAAAAAGAGGCATTCTTGGTCCCTCAATATGTTGTCTTTGTCGAGCCGAGGAAGAAAGCAGCCAACACCTTTTCCTTGAATGCCCCTTTGCTCAAAGCTGCTGGAAGCTCATCATCAGCCCCCTAAGTAGAAGAGAAACGCCCGACCAGATCACTTCTCTTCAAAAAAATTGGGGAAAATGCTACCCTTACCCCAAGAAAAATAAGAATCTTATCATTCGACTGTGGAATAGCATTCCCTCAACTCTCTGTTGGCAAATCTGGATCACCCGAAACAAATGCATTTTCACCAGTCGGAAGCCCAGCATCTCCAGCACCTTGGCAAAAACAATAGCGCTCATCTCAGAGACTATAAGTGCCAATGGCATGTCCCAACCAGACCAAGAAAGCTGGAACAAAAGTGAGATCAAATGGTTTAGCAAATTCAGTCTCAGCTTGGACAAAAGAAACCATACTACCTCCATTTATACCAGAAAAGGAAGGAGTGGAAGCTCAGAGGTACCAAAGAGGAAGTCACTCAATGGATATTAGATCAAAAGAGGTCTACCCTCCAGTTCGACGGAGCTTCCAAAAATAATCCGGGAAAAGCAGGTGCAGGGGGAGTTATAAAGGATCATCAGGGCAAAGTTATGGTCACTTATGAATGGGGCCTGGGCAACATGACTAATAACAAGGCCGAAGCCTACAGCCTCTTACTAGGTACCTCAATTCTGAAGAGACTAAACATCCAAAATCCAATCATTATGGGAGACTCAGCTATTCTTATAGCAGTCATGGTTTCAGGGGGCGAATTTAACCAAATCGCTCTCAATAATATTCAGAACTGGATCACGGACAACATCAGTGAAATAAGAGGCGCCACCTTCAAACATGTCTTGAGAGCTAACAACACTGAAGCGGATTGTCAAGCCAACAATGCAACCAGCAGGTCATCTGGCCAAGTCAGAGAGAATGAAAATATTTATGACAAACCAATTCCTTAGCTTGTGCCACCCCATCCCAAATCCTCAAAATCTGGGACACATCAGCAATCATTCCTCCCGATTGTAACATCCCTCCCTTAATAATAAATAATAAATTGATTAATTTCTAAACATATCATAATAAAAATAATAAATAAAAATATATATTAAAAGAATAAGTAATAAAATAAAAATAGTAATAACCAAATAACAAATAAAATGATATTAAAGAAATAAGTAATAAAAATAAAATAGTAATAACCATATTAAAGCTCTAATAAAAGGAAGGAAATTATTCAAAAGAAGGAAATAAAAGCAAAAAGCTAAAAAAAAAATCAAAGGAAAGTAAAGAAAACGCAGCATGCAGACACATGGAGGCAGTGCATGTGGTCTCCCTTCCAATGTTTTGGTTCTATTTAAATGAATGGTGAGGAGGATGGAGAGGTTCCAACCGATTCCGATGTTCTATCTTTCATTCTCTGGGAGATGGATACTAAGACTTGGAATGACTGGCAGTAGTCGTTGATTGAGGGCTCGGGGGTGGCCAGTTGTAGCAGAATCCTGCACAATTGAGCCTACGGTTGGGAGGAGAGTCGTCCCCAAAAATCTTGTGGTCACTTCGCAGCCGGAAAGTACAGGTATAATTTCATTGAAAGAATTTGTTTTCCTTTTTGACATTAATTTTAGTTTTACTTGTGCTGTTACATATGGTATCAAAGCAAGTTTAACCCTTAGGGCCTATGGGCATCCGAAAAATTTATTTTGTTGGATTTTTAACTTGACTTGTTTTAAAGTTACAGGTTGATTACTTCCATGAGGCCGCATAATTTTTTACAAACCCTCACTATGCCGTAAATTTTCTTTATTCAATGCATACTTACTGCATAGATATAAAATTATTTGTCAGCATATTTTTCTATTACGAAATTAATTTATTTTTACTACAGCTGAAAGTTCTGGAGATCTAGGAATGTTATCGACTAGTTCTGGAAATAATACTCATCCTATCCGCTAAATTATCAGTAGCTTAAATAAGATTCGTCAGATCCGCTAAATTATCAGTAGCTTTATGAAGTTAGAGGCCTTTTATTCCTTGAACTTCGAATACAGCTGAAAATTCTTCACCTAGAGACTTGAAATAATACAGTTGAAAATTCTTCACCTGGAGACTTGAAATAAATACGCCACTGGCAAAAATAATAATTTTGATCGATAGGGAACCTTCACAGGCATGAAAGCCGATGTCGATTTTTTATGCATTTAAGGGCCTTTTCTTCGTTTAGCTTCAAAAAAAAAACTGAGAATTCATCAGGTGGATGCCTGAACAAATGATTTGGATTAGCCATTGTCTCTTTCTTATGCATTTAGGGGACTTTCCTTTCCACAACCTGGAATACAGCGGAAATTTCTTAATGTGGAGACCTGAAGAAATAGTATCGCTTAGCTTTCAAAGGTCGAATTTATTGTCGTGTAACGCTTTGTCTATTCTATTTTAGTATGTTGTTTTTATTTTAATAATCATATGAACGGCCTCTCTCCTTTACTTGATCTTTGAGCACAGCATGAAGCATTTCCACAGAAGGCAATGGAAGTGAAAGTCGGATTTAAATTTGGGAGCTAACTTTAGTGCTTGGTCTTTAATTATTTTTACATATGATATGTTTAGAAATTAATCAATTTATTATTTATTATTAAGGGAGGGATGTTACATACTCTCCCACTTTAAGGAACTTCGTCCCGAAGTTAAGTTTTTATTATTTATTATGATTTTTATTTCTTCATGTTGCCAACACCCTCTGCTGAACTAGTATAACCAGCAGGCATCGAAAGTTCCCAACTCCCTGGGAAATCTCAAGGAAGCTCTGTCCTTTTTCCACTTTCGGCACTAGGCACAAGCCTAACCCAGTCTGTATCCTAGTCCAAGGTTGGCCCCAAGGCTCGCGCCTAACTAGGACCTCATCTGCCCCAACGCAGGCATTCCGGTCTGGTACTCAATGACCCCGGGCATCTCGCAAGGCTGGCCCACTCCCCCCACAACTACTAAGGTGCACAGCCCCAGGCATCGAAGTCCTTTACATCCCTTCTAGACTTCGGCATCCCAATCCAATACTAGGCACCTAGCCTAGATCATCAGTAAATTCCAAACCCCGCACACGAAAAATGCCCTGCTGTCGTATTTACCAGGCAGCAGTAGCAGGGTATAAATATTAAATTAAATTTGATTTAACTTATGGTATCTGAAATTTTGAAGAAGTGACAGCGTCTCTCTGGTCTGGCCAGATCAATCTATGCAGGTTGTTAGCCCGGGGGACAATGCGTGTGGATCCTCTGGATTATGAAGCCTAGCCGGCTAAATATATTTTGATTTTAGCCGCGCGCTGCAGACTTGTCCCAACTTTTCCCCAAACTTGCCTGGGACATCAGCTCTTTTAAAATTCATTCCATTCGAATCGAAAATTATTGCAAACATCACTCCAATTTCACCTAGCATCATCCGTTTGAAGTTCATTCCATTTTGGTAAAATCAGATTTGCATATGGCATGATCTCTTTGAAACTGAAACTCAATCTGTTTAAAAAGCAGACGTTTGACAAAACTACGAGAGCCTTGCACGCTCTCATTCAATACAAGCCCTTGAAAACTTACTCCATTTAAGAGTATACTTATGCAAAAATCACCCCAGGTTTGCACTGGACATTTTATTTGAAACTCACGACATTCAAAGACCAAACTTCCTCCGAAATTGCCCTAATCTGATCCTTCATTAGGCTTGGAGAGGTGTGTACAGGAGGAGGTTGTACGCGAATCAGGTTCGACTTAGAAATCATCAAATTTTCTCTCTTACTGCTATAGCCCTTCCTTCATTCAGATCGTTATATGTTACCATATGTTTTAATAATTTTTCTATTATTTTTCACATTTGTCTCTTCGAGCTTCATAGCTTAAAAACTGTAATTTTTTTTATTTTTTTGCCTAAAAGTGGAGTTTGCACCGAATCTAAGTGGTCACTGCTGGTTTACCTCGTGTCATTTTAAGTTTTTCTCATAGTTAATTCTGTGTAGTGAGTGTAGAAGTAACGGTGGTTTTTTTTGAGTTCTTGGGTTGTTTGCTATTTATTAAAAGTTCAGCAAGTAAGACTCCATCCTATACAGTGACTAACTGCCTTATTTTCACTCTTAAACGTACAGCTAAATGACTCTTAACAGGACATATACCTGAGTTGTCTACACTCTAAAACAAAATCCCTACATATTTCTATTACATTCAGTTGTATTTGAGTGTTGATGCATTCCCTTTCTGCTTTGAGCACGATTTATTCAGCCGCACAGTTCACTTGGCCACCTAGTGCAAACTCCACTCTGTTGCACTGTTCAGCTCACAAATCCTTCTTAGGGTTTTGGAATCTTAGTGGTCCACAAAGAATCACCGTTGCCATGAATTTGATTTTGGAGATGACATCGAGATTGCGCACTTGCACCAGTACCAATTTATGAATATTCCAATTTTGAAATTACTAAGGCACACCAAGCGTTGAGAATTACCCGCTTTTAGGGGGCCATATTGGGAAATAGTGACCATAACTAGTGCACTTTATTAAAAAAAAAAAAAACTTTTAATTTTCTATTTTATCATTAAAACTATTTTATTTACCTTGAAGTTATGGGAAATAAAATTATATCTTAGCCCAGGGCTAATACATTAAGTTTGAGCTATATATATATATTTCATTATGTATGAGGTTTCTTTTTGTGAACCAATTATGGGACAAGTCAATGAAATTCAGTGAATCTGTCATGAGTAAAGCAATTTCCAAGGAGAAACAATTCCAGAATCTCTTCAAGATTGTCAAAAATGTTCTGAGGAAGACGGTATGAAAGTTTTGTTTTGTCAATGGTAGTTTTTTTTTTTAACATATTACATAATTTCTAGCCAGTGTTTTAAAGTTAAAATTACTTTCAATAGATGCAGATATTGTTCCTTATAGTAGAGCTTTTGTTTCACATCAGCAATTAGAATGGCCTAATGAAGGTAGTGTTTCTACAAATAATGGCATGAAAGTAAACAGCCAGGCTGAGCTGATGCCAGTCATAGAAGGTATTAAAATGTGCCTCTAAAAAAAAAGCAATCCATTGATTTTGAATGAGACTCTGAACACATTGTTGACGTCATCTCTTGGAATGCAAACGCTTTTAACTGGTTCATAAATAGAAAAACCAAATGGATTAGGAAAACATTTCTCAGAAAAGTCAAGATTATGTTGGCAGACTGGCTAGTTGACTGAGTTTCTTTGTCAAATCAGCCTACCAGACTTCATTTTCTGCTATCCTCCCATTCGGTTTTGTTTGGACTGAATTACCCAAAAGTGTAATTCTTTAATTATTTGTTGTTATTTCCATGACTAAGTCTGGAAATTCTCTCCTCTGATTTCCTCTTGAAACCCACGCCTACAAGGATACTCTTCAAAACTTGAATCTAAAACTGGCAACTAATCATTTAAATCTGAGCTGGAAATGATTTTTTTGTTCTTCATTACAAGAGCTCAAAACTATGTCATCTTCCCTGTTCCCATCCATCCTAAAAGAAACATCAAAACATAATCATTCATCTTCAAAAATATGGTACCAAAAAGTTCTTTTAGACTAAAGTAGAATTTTCAGCAACATGATCATAGTGGGCCTGTTCTTCAAAATCTCGAAAAATATTTTCCTCATCAGGATTGCAAAACGTTTCTACCTTTATACAATATAAGGGATGTCTGTAATCTCATCTCAATCACTGTTTTAGCCTCCACAATGAAACGGTGGGTGAATCGGTTCGGATGGCCGAGTCACAAGAAACGGCCAGCAGGATGTTAACTCAGCAATTTAACAACTTTTAAATGGATTTTAAATTTGTTTG
>APFE031538860.1:67677-120634 GCA_000404065.3 Pinus taeda | reverse complement strand
AGAATCCTGCACAATTGAGCCTACGGTTGGGAGGAGAGTCGTCCCCAAAAATCTTGTGGTCACTTCGCAGCCGGAAAGTACAGGTATAATTTCACTGAAAGAATTTGTTTTCCTTTTTGACATTAATTTTAGTTTTACTTGTGTTGTTACACCGATATGCGCCTGTCCCTAAGTTCCCTAATCTCCTGGCAAATCTCACCGACTGCGCCTTCGAGATCTTCATCTCTTCGAATCACACAAATGACACTACCTATGTCATTTCGTCCAGGTACGATCCCAGGCACCTCATGATCCTCGCCGCTAATTCTAAGCTCCAGCCAAGCGGATTTCGCATCGAAATCGCTCTTACCTGCAATAAAATCTTCGACAGGCATCTCAGTCACTTCATTACCTGGAAGCTCCTCTGCCCGAAACCTCTGTCTAGCCCCTCTTCACCCTTTAAAATCAGCAGTCCCCCATTCTCTCCTCACAAGTCGATCAGTGCAGCGAAGTGTTGTGACTCAGTGTTCATCCGGAGAAGATCAGCTTCTGAGGCCGCTTCAAGTCAGCCAGAGAGTGGAGGCCGCCCTCCTTCTGTCGCGGTAATCTCTAGCGTTATCGATCTTTGGTTCATTTTTAGTACTAATCAGTCTTTTGTTTTCTTGTCTCAGCGCTTCCTTTCTTCAGACTTCATCCACCCCCAGGCTGCCATCAGTTCTATCGCCTTCTCTGTCCCTCTCCCGAGCAAGAATATCGCCCAGCTCTCCCCCTCGCAGCATCTTCTATTTCCCTCTGCCTCCTCCGCCCTCTGTATCCCCTTTCAGCAGCAGCTTGGCCCAGCCGCAATCCCTCAAGTCTTCAAAATGGCAGATCAGCAGGAAGCCCTTTGGAGAAAGTCATTACTAACAGTGAATGCACCCTGTGCAAAGCCCACTGTTTTATGATTGCCAGATTCGTCAAACACTTCAATGAACTCAAGGAGGACTTTCAAGCGGATAGCAGGTCCAAAAGGAAGACGTTGGAGAAGCAGAAAGCAGAGATTGAGGCTCTCAAGGAGAGATGCAACCATATGGAGGAAGCAATCTCCCACATCAAGACCTTAACTCAGAGCATGCACGCAGAAGCCTCGACAAGGGCCAGCGCAAAAAAAGAAGCTCAGCCTGATGACTCAGTTAACCAACAGCAACCTTAGGATATATGCACTGTAAATTTTGTCTGTTAGTAGGTTCTTTTATCCGGCAATATAGCCGTTACCTCTTTCAAACTGTTATCCGTGTTTTCATCAACAAGGATCAAGGGCCTGCGCACCCATTTTGGATCCCCACCTCCCTGTTTTTCCTCTCATATGTAATAGGACATGGTCCTCGAAGTTTTTATAATATATAAGTAACCGATCTTGTTAAAAAAAAAAAAAGGCTCTATCGAACTGAGAACGTGTACGACGCTCATCTGTAGGATCACCTGCAAGAGCACCTATTGCATCCCGAGTAGCACGGACCCATTTTGAAAGCTGGGGAGCTGAAGGGAGATCCCGAGAAGGTGGGGGAGGACTGTCATCCTCGCTGTCAGCATCTGAAGAAGGAATATTCTCAGAAATAGAAGAGATAGAGCGAGGTGGCACATCCGCCGAACTAGGTTCGTAGGCCGATATATTTTCATCAAACTTTACATCTCTTCTAGTGATTATATTTTTGGATTTAGGTTGAAGAAGTCTACATCCTTTGACATCTTCAAAATATCCAACAAAAATACATTTTTCACTCTTATGTTCTAAGGCTTTATGTTTCTCATCTGGAATATGGGCCCATGCTTCACTTCCAAAAATACGAAAGTGACTCACATCTGGTTTAATTGATCCCAGACTCTTCTCTAGAGTTATATTCTTTAAAACCTTAAGTAGGAGTGTGATATACTATATATTTGCACAGTTAATCTTCTGCCCAAAAATTTAAACTAAGTCCTTTAGATTGAAGCATACAATTAGCCATTTCCTTTAAGGTGTGATTCTTCCTTTCAGCTACACCATTTTGCTATGGAGTATATGGAACAATATGTTGCAATTGAATTCCATGCTCAGTGCAAAAGTTGATGAGTTTGTTGTTAACATATTCTCCGCCATTATCAGATCTTTGCTTAAGAGTTTGATGTCCAGATTGTTTCTCAACAAAACCCTTAAAGGCCAAGAACATGTTAAAGACTTCACTCTTGAGTTTTAAGAAGTATACCCAAGTGCGTCTAGAGAAATCATCAATGAAAGTTAAGAAATACCTGTAGCCAGAGAATGAAACAACTGGAAGTGGACCACATAAATCACTATGCATGAGCTATAAAGGGGCTAAGGCGTGCCAAGAGGCACATTTTTCAAAATTATCCCAATAATGTTTTCCAAATACACATCCGGAACAAACACCATCTCTGCAAGATACCATAGGAAGACCTGTCACCATATTTTCTTTACATAGATTTTGAAGGGAGCAATAGTTTAAGTGACCAAATCGCCCATGCCAAAGTTTGCTCACTTTATCATTATGAACAACAAATACCGAGGGAAGAGTTCATGACGCAAAGTTGTCAAACTTATACAACCTTGTAGAATCACCAGCAATGCCAGTAGCTAAAATCTGTCTAGGATCTCTTAGGCCATTAATTACAACATCATGAGGTGAAAATTCGAGGGTTTTACCTTCACCTGAATGAGTTACTTGATATATAGATAGAAGGTTGCAAGATAAGGTAGGAACACATAATACATCATTAAATTGACCATTGTCTAGATGAATAGTTCTAGACCCTACAACACTAAGAGATCTATCATCACCAACATACATATTTTTGGTGTTACAATCATTTAAAGAAGAAAATATGGCTTTGTTTTCTGCCATGTGATAAGAAGTTTTAGAATCAATGAGCCACTCATGAGAATGAGAAGAAGAAGATACATTTAGTGCATAACCAAACCAATATGCTTGACAACCACATGCAGGAAGTGTTATTCCGTGAAGTTGAAGTTGAAGAGTGCTCCAAATGGATGTTATGCTTCTTCATTGTTGCTTCCAAAGCTTCCATCTTCTTAAAGCATTTGGATTCTAAGTGGCCACCAAAATTACAAAAGTTGCAATGTCTATCAGTCTTCTTCCCTTTGTTTTTATTTGCCTTATCATTTTGTTGAGTTGATTTTTCATTTTGAGACCGAAATTGCTTAGGACCCTTGTTTGGTTTAAGACCATTCTTTTTAAGATGTTGCTTCTTAGGATTCTTTGAACTTGGTTGTTGTTGGGCTGCTAAGGCTTTCTTAGAAGAGTTTTCAATATTAAGAAGACCAAGATGTGAGAGTTTTTCTTGTTCTCTTATTAAATAATCACAAAAGGCATCAAAAGAAGGGACTTGTAGTCTTTTCCTTGAGAAATAAAAACTTCTCTAGTGGTATGGAAGGTGGAAACAAACACAGAGTAGGTTGGTCCTAACTTAGTAAGAATGGAATAGATAAGGCTACCATCTTCCTTCTTAACCTCAACACCTTCCAAGAGAAATCTAAGGGTCTTGAAGTTGGACAAAAAATCTTCAATGGAAGAAAAATTATTGGGGTCCAAAGTAAGCAACTCATTTTCGAGTTAATGGGCACTAATTTCATTTTTAATTCAAAAAATAGTACTGAGTTTTTTCATTGCTTCATTGGGGGTATCAATTTCTGCAATATGGAATCTAAGATCTGGAGACATACACATCCCTATTAACCCATGTGCTTGATCTTACTTATTTTCCTATTTGGCTAGCTTATCTTCATCTTTAGGTTTAGACTCTTGGTCTGAGACTATTCTATAAAGACCTTTACTTCTAAGTAAATCCACCATGTAGGATAGTCATTGGAACTAGTTGGTGCTATTAAAAATAACTAGGCATGGACTTTCCATTTTAAAAAAAATTGAAGCTGTAGATACTGAAACGGCTCTGAAAACGACTTCTGGATAAAGAAGTTATGCCTTTTTTAATAAAATTTGTTGAAAATTGTTAAATTTAGGTATGTTCTATGTTGAGAGAAATTTACTTCAATTTTTCACATTAACTCAATATTAATTTTAGATTAGCAATCACATTTAACATGATAGTAAAATGCAGATAGAACATAAGCATAAATCGCAAAAGACAAGCCAAGACAAGAGAACACAACATGTGGCGCTAGCCAGGGGCAAACCCCAATGTGGGGAAACCCTTGATCAATTCTTCTTATATGTTCTTCAATAGTTCAACAGAGAGAGAGATAGTACATATACATCAAAAGTCAACCTTTTGACTTATCTAAATAAGAGCAGAGATCTTCTCTAAGAAGATAACATATGAGGTAGTTGATCTGAGCTGAGTTGAAAGCATACTGCGTCCACTGATCCAAGGTGACTCCATCACCACGTTGCACCTCACTGTGCTACACTCAATCATCATGTTGGACCTCATTACCATGCTACACACATCATACTGTTGCACCTAATCATCATGTTGCACCTCCCTGTACTGCATCATCAAGTTGTACCTTGTCATCATGTTGCACCTCCCTGTACTGCATCATCAAGTTGTACCTTGTCATCATGTTGCACCTCCCTGTGCCGCATCATCAAGTTGTACCTTACTGTGCCCATCATGTTGCATCTCATTGCAGCATTCGTTATCACAGTGTTGCACTTTAATACACTTGTGTTGCACACACCATGTTGCCCTACACTTCATCATGATGCCCATCATTATGTAGCAGCATTCAACATCATGCTGCACCTAGCTGTCACATCTTATCATGGACTGCATTAGCTCACTGTCTAGGGTCTCTATTTGCTGCATAGGATGGTAGAATGGACATCCTTCATTATGGACTGTTTAGGCCATCAGACAGTGCTACCAACCCTCACACATTAGCAACAATATCAAACTGATCCATGTTGCACCAACCTTGTTTGCATATGGTTGTTTGTGACTGTCTAGGTAGGGCATATGGCTGTAGCCTTAGACTTCTCCAACAGACTCCCAAACAGCACTTCAAAGGCTGCAGCATACTTTAGGATAGCCCCTCCTTTGCTACGTTGTTGCCTTTGGGCATATGATAGTCCTTAGCTTCCTTACGTAAGCCCAGCTGTGGTGCTATGACCTGCAGCGTAGCACAACAGCAACTTGTGGTTATCCAAAACAACAACGTTTAGCCTTCCTACTACAACCCACACAAACATATAGATAACCCACCTTAAAACTGCCCCACGGACCTGCGTTATCCTTTGTTGAAACACGGCCCTCAAGCCAGCGCTTCGGCCATCTAACAACAGCTCGGATATCCTTCAATGAGCCCTAAAACAGTCCTCAAACTGCCTCACTGTCTTTGCCTCTTTGTTGTGTCTAGAATAGGGCATCATCTCCATGACTGCGTTTATCTAGGGCATCCTCATCATCTCCATGACTGCGTTTAGCTAGGGCATCCTCTCCATAGTTGCGTTTTAGGCCTTCTTCACCAGAGCTGCGTTCTAGGCCTTCTTCACCATGACGGCGTTAAGGGTTACGGTATCTCCTTTAGCGTAAAGCATCTTTACATTAGGGCAACGTAGATTCTTGGTGATGTCTCCTTCCACCAAAACCCAGACGAGAAGAGAGGAGAGATCTCAAGAGTGTGTCTAAATGGCTAGCAAGCCACGTCCTTTTTTACTAAAACGTTGAGCACAAGTGGGGGTTATTTGGTTGTTGGGCGACCTTGACAAATTGTCCCATAACACAAATAAATTCATTTCTCCATGAATACTTATCCGAATCGGATGATCTTTAGATCAATCCTACACCTCTCGATGAGAGGAATCCAAGAAAAATATCAGCTACCATAAATAAGATGGCCCACATGGAGTTTGGCCCTAGTTGCCAATTTTAACACTCCCTCTCAACTAGGGAGAACTCCATCCATTGATCCATCTTCCAGACTGTGCTATCTCTGCCATCAGTGCTCTGCACTGCTTTGCTCCACTGAACCATGAAGAAGAAGAATTGATCAAGAATGTCTCATACCATTCTCTATTGACCCGAAGTCAGTCCCATATGAAGAGAGTGTCTCATACCACTCTTACTGACCCAAAATCAGTTCCATAAAGAGTGTATCATACCACTCTTACTAATCCGAAATCAATTCCAAAAGAGAGTGAGTTATATCACTCTTATAGCATAGGGAGTATGGTAGTAATACGATGCGTCCATCGTTACTACTATGGTCGCTATCCTCATTTCCCTACTCATTGGCCAGATGAGAGGTACTTCCCATGAGTCCCAGACTACATGGGTAGGATGTCTCAGCAGGAGAAGGATGAACCACTCATCCTGCCTACATATCTCCAGGGGTATCCCGGGGGAAGGTTGAACCACTCACCCTGTAGTATGTAGTAATGTACACAACAAATCACTAGGGAAAGGCTAAACCAATCACCCTATGACTGTGTCTCAACAGGAGAAAGAACAACCACTCATCCTGCCTACATAGCAGACCACTAGGGGAAGGCTGAACCACTCCCCCTATGGTTGCTCATCGCTCCACAATGTACCCCCAAGCCCCCAGAGCTCCCGGAGCTCAATGTCCATATCATACAAGACCCTTAGGAGAGAGTCTCTCCAAGACTCCTAGTCGTTCTCTGAAAGTCACAAATTTGACCTTTCCCAGGGGCTTCGACAAAATGTCGACGACCTACACATCAATCCCAATGTGATGGAGCCTTCTTGCTCATCGATGTACCATATCCCAGATAACGTGGTACCTGATGTCTATATGCTTGGAGCGACCATAGAATACGGGATTCCTCAACAACGAATCCCCCTCTGGTTGTCACAGAAGATCGCGGTGGTATCCAACATGTGTCCAAACAACTCACTGAAGAGCTTCCTCAACCAGGCAACTTCACACGAGGTCATACTCGTAGCTATGTATTCGGTCTCAACGGTGTTCAAAGCAACCGACTCCTGCTTCCTGCTCATCCAGGATATCAAAGCAAAACCCAAAGAGAACCGGCACTTAGAAGTTCTCTTGCGATCCTCCACACTACCTGCCCAGTTGTATTCGAATAGTCATGCAGCTTCACATTTCCGGCAGTGTATCTCAATCCATGACAGATTGTGCACCGAAGATATCTCAAAAGATTCTTAGCACCAATCTAGTGAGGCTCAACCATATATGAGCTCAATATGCTATCTGCAAAACATATATCCGGACGAGAGTTCACCGAGAACATCAATGCTAGAATGAGTTTATGAAACTCAGAGGCATTTCCCAAATCAAGTCCGGCATCACTACCACATAACTTCTGAAAGTTAAGCTCTACTGAGGTAGTCTCAGGCTTGCAGTTTACCATTCCAAATCCGGAATCCAACTCCCTCTTACTTTTGCGAATGAGAGTATCTGCACCTATCAGAAAGAGGTTTGGATCGGCTTCACTCCTAGTGAATCTCAACTTCATCAGACAACTATCAATCCTCTCATATCAAGTCCGGGGTGTTAGCTCTAAATCATAGAGATATTTCTTCAACCTACATACATGAGATTCCTAATCATGAATCTCAAACCCCTCAGGTTGTTCCAAACCTTTGGACTTGGTACATGAGGGGAATGGTCCCCTTGTAAGATTTTGTTGGAAATACTGAGAGGGGAGTTGAATCAGTGTTTCTTTTCAATTATTATTTTTATCAGTTAAAAACGTTTATATTTGGAACACAAAAATAGATAATAGGAATAGATGCTTT
Source organism: Pinus taeda (assembly GCA_000404065.3). Taxonomy (NCBI): domain Eukaryota; kingdom Viridiplantae; phylum Streptophyta; class Pinopsida; order Pinales; family Pinaceae; genus Pinus; species Pinus taeda. The sequence goes on along the minus strand of APFE031538860.1, from coordinate 112,912 downwards.
TATTAATGTGATCTTTGCAATAAATCAAGTACAATATATATATATATATGGTTTCAATCAGTTGCCAAACACCAACTTGGACTCTTTGTGAGGCTCCAACCTCCAGAGCACCAACTATGTCTTGTCAAGGCACCAACCTTGAATTTAGGAGCACCAACTCCAAGGACACCAATCCTTTCAGTTCTGAGGCACCAACCTCAAGGGCTCCAACCCTCTGTTGTCACTGTTTGGATCTGTTTGGTTGTAATTCTCTGCTCCCAACCCTGCTGGACCTATGACTTACTTTTGTCCTCCTGTTCCTTCCACTTCTGTCCTCCTTTGTTTCTTACAGTTCGCCAGCAACATTAAACTTTCCTTGTTCCCTATTTTATATGCCTAATACGCCTGACCTTTGGCTTCCTCCTTGCTCGCTTGAGCTTCAGCTTCCTCAACGCTCGCTTGATCTTTCAGCTTCCTCTGCGCTCACTCTTCGGCTTCCTTTGTCTCTTCGAATTATTCAATACTCACAAGACACGTTAATTAGGAAGAGAGGCCATCTTTATTATTATTCAAACAATAGACTTATTTTTTACGGCAATCGCAACATTCATGAACAATTGAAGTTATTCCTTTAAACCCACAATCGCAATCGCAACATTCTGGAGGTCTTTATAAGTCGTGCCCATAGAACAGTCGATGGCCAATAGCCAATTCCCCTATTGGATGCGATATGATTATAAACTATTTTTAATGAATCCATCGGGTCCACAGTAATATCGCAATCGCAGTTTATAGTGTGCCATCCCTTTATAACTTGCGATACATATCTTCTGACGCGGCGGACACGATATTAAAATAGGGCGTATTACAATGGAGGAGCGGGTCCTCAGTATTATCGCAATCAGAGTTTTAACGTGACAAGGCCTTAAACACTGCGATACATAACTCCCAATACGGCGAACACGATATATTCCAACGGAAGCTTGTTGCGCCATAGATCTCTTCTCTCTAGATCTAACGATCCCGACTTAACCCGATCAACCCAAAACCGTCCGTTGATCCTTCATCGTCGATCAACCTACACTAGATCCAACGACCTACATGCATTTCGGGTGGACTACTTGCACGAGAGTTACCCGCCCGAAATGAGCGGTTTTTCTCTCTCCTCTAGTTGCTACATGTCAACCATTAAATGGAATCGGGCGCTCTCCTCTAAATACCACTTACCATTTTGCATCCGCCCAAAAACCACTGCCACTATTACAAACCCGCTTTTTTGGAATCTAACCACGTGCATTAATCAATCACTTAAATAAAGCGCTTAATTGTTTAACCACGAGATTAACTGTTAACTCCTTTGTTATGGCTCTTACTCTTGGCATATGCGATACTTCCGATAGTTTTTCCTTTACCTTCCAATAGCTCTACTCCTCCGGATTCCTTTTCCGCTAGAACGAAAACTCATCTCCATCGTTCATCTCTTAACGCCATCCAATACGACTCCACAGCCCTCCTCCATACCTCGGCTCCAATATAATGCTCCTGGTCTGACAACTTCCAATATTCTCTGCTTTGATATGTTCCTCTTTGTTTCTTTTGATGAATTCTTCCTCTCAGTTCTTCTTGGGCATAGATTACAAGCGATACTTCCGATATGGCTCCTCCGATGTGGCTCCTCCTCAATCTTCCGCTCTTTACACTTGCTTCTCTTCTCTGCTTTGATAGCTCTGCTCTGATAGCTCCTTGGCTTCATATTGCCATTAATGACAATCTAGATCAACAAACTTTTCTTTGGGTACATCTCGAACATGTACCTTCATGCTCTTCTTGAATTCAGGTATCCCTGTCACCATCTGACTCACATCGGGTAGGGCCCCATAACAAGCAAACCTTTGGTGCTATAGAAGAGATGTGTCAACTGACATGGTCCCCATTGGACTTCCTGCAACTTGATACAAATTGCCAATCCTGAATAAAAGTATCTTTGATCAATTCTTCTTATATGTTCTTCAATAGTTCAACAGAGAGAGAGATAGTACATATACATCAGAAGTCAACCTTTTGACTTATCTAAATAAGAGCAGAGATCTTCTTTAAGAAGATAGTATATGAGGTAGTTGATCTGAGCTGAGTTGAAGGCATACTGCTTCCACTGATCCAAGGTGACTCCATCACCATGTTGCACCTCACTATGCTACACTCAATCATCATGTTGGACCTCATTACCATGTTGCACACATCATAATGCTGCAGCTTATCATCATGCTGCACCTCCCTGTACTGCATCATCAAGTTGTACCTTGTCATCATGCTACACCTCCCTGTGTTGCATCATCAAGTAGTACCTTACTCTGCCCATCATGCTGCATCTCATTGCAGCATTCATTATCACAGTGTTACACTTTAATACACTTGTGCTGCACACATCATGCTGCCCTACACTTCATCATGATAACCATTGCTTGAATTCCTAGTGAATCCAGCTTTTGAGGACGACCTCTTTCTGACAGGTGCAGACACTCTCATTTGGAAAAGTAAGAGGGAGTTGGATTCCAGATTTGGAATGGTAAACTGCAAGCTTGTGACTACCTCGATGGAGCTTAACTTTCAGAAGTTATGTGGTAGTGATGCCAGACCTAATTTGGGAAATGCGTTTGAGTTTCATAAACTCATTCTAGCATTGATGTTCTCGGTGAACCCCCGTCTGGATATATGTTTTGCAGATAGCATATTGAGCTCATATATGGTTGAGCCTCACAAGATTGGTGCCAAGAATATTATGAGATATCTTCAAGGCACAATCTCTCATGGATTGAGATACACTGCCAGAAATGTGACACTGCATGACTATTCGAATACTGACTGGGCACGTAGTGTGGAGGATCGTAAGAGCACTTCTAAGTGTTGGTTCTCTTTGGGTTCTGCATCGATATCCTGGATGAGCAGGAAGCAGGAGTCGGTTGCTTTGAACACCATTGAGACTGAATACATAGCTACGAGCATGACCTCATGTGAAGCTGCCTGGTTGAGGAAGCTCTTCAGTGCGCTGTTTGGACACATGTTGGATACCACTGTGATCTTCTGCGACAACCAGAGGGGGATTCGTTGTTAAGGAATCCCGTATTCTATGATTGCTCCAAGCATATATATTATAGACATCAGGTACCACTCTATCTAGGATATGGTACATCGATGAGCAAGAAGGCTCCATCGCATTGGGACTGATGTGCAGGTCGCCGACATTCTATTGAAGCCCCTGGGAAAGGTCAAATTTGTGACTTTCCGAGAACGACTAGGAGTCTTGGAGAGACTCTCTCCTAAGGGTCATGTATGATATGGACATTGAGCTCTTGGAGCTCCGGGGGCTTGGGGGTACACCGTGGAGCGATGAGCAACCATAGGGTGAGTGGTTCAGCCTTCCCCTAGTGGTCTGCTATGTAGGCAGGATGAGTGGTTCTTCCTTCTCCTGCCGAGACACAGTCATAGGATGACTGGTTCAGCCTTCCCCTAGTGATTTGTTGTGTACAGGGTGAGTGGTTCAGCCTCCCCCTGGGATACCCCTGGCAACATGTAGGCAGGATGAGTGGTTCATCCTTCTCCTGCTGAGACATCCTACCCATGTAGTCTGGGACTCATGGGAAATACCTCTCATTTGGCCAATGAGTAGGGAAATGAGGATAGCGAACATAGTAGTAACGATGGACGCATCGTGTTACTACCGTACTCCCTATGCTAGGATAATGTTTATCTAGGATCAATGAAACTGACTTCGGGTCACTGTGAGTGGTTTGAGACACTCTCCTTTGGAACTGACTTCGAGTCAGTAAGAGTGATATAACTCACTCTCTTTTGGAACTAATTTCGGATCAGTAAGAGTGGTATGATACACTCTCTTTGGAACTAATTTTGGATCAGTAAGAATTGCATGAGACACTCTCTTCATATGGGACTGACTTCGGGTCAGTAGAGAATGGTATGAGACATTCTCGATCAATTATTCTTCTTCATGGTTCAGCAGAGCAGAGCAGTGCAGGGCACAGATGGTAGAGATAGCACAATTTGGCAAATGGATCAACGGATGGAGTTCTCCCTAGTTGAAAGGGAGTGTTAAAATTGGCAACTAGGGCCAAACTTCATGTGGGCCATCTTATTTATGGTAGCTGATATTTTTCTTCGATTCCTCTCATCGAGAGATGTAGGATTGATCTAAAGATCATCTGATTCCGATAAGTATTCATGGAGATATGAATTTATTGGTGTTATGGGACAATTTGTCAAGGTCTGCCAACAACCAAATAACCCCCACTTGTGCTCAACGTTTTAGTAAAAAAGGAGGTGGCTTGATAGCCATTTAGACACGCTCTTGATATCTCTCCTCTCCACTCGTCTAGGTTTTGGTGGAAGGAGACATCACCAAGAATCTACGCTACCCTAATGTAAAGATGCTCTACGCTAAAGGAGATACCCTAACCCTTAACGCTGTCATGGTGAAGAAGGCCTAAAACGCAGCTATGGTGAAGAAGGTCTAAAACGCAACTATGGAGAGGATTCCCTAGCTAAACCCAATCATGGAGATGATGAGGATGCCCTAGCTAAACGCAGTCATGGAGATGATGCCCTATTATAGACGCAGTAAAGAGGCAAAGACAGCGAGGCAGCTTGAGGACTGTTTTAGGTCTCATTGAAGGATATCCGAGCTGTTGTTAGATGGCCGAAGAACTGGCTTGAGGGCCAAGTTTCAACAAAGGATAACGCAAGTCTGTGGGGCAGTTTTAAGGTGGGTTATCTATATGTTTGTGTGGGCTGTAGTAGGAAGGCTAAACGTTGTTGTTTTGGACAGCCACAAGTTGTTGTTGTGCTAGGCCGCAGGCCATAGCACCACAGCTGGGCTTGCGTAAGGAAGCTAAGGACTGTCATATGCCCAAAGGCAGCAACGTAGCAAAGGAGGGGCTATCCTAAAGTATGCCGCAGTCTTTCAAGGTCTGTTTGGGGGTCTGTTGGAGAATTCTAAGGGTACAGCTGTATCATCAAACTGCATCATGAAGTTGTACCTTACTGTACCCATCATGCTGCATCTTATTGCAGCATTCATTATCACAGTGTTGCACTTTAATACACTTGTGCTGCACACATCATGCTGCCCTACACTTCATCATGATGCCCATCATTATGTAGCAGCATTCAACATCATGCTGCAACTGGCTGTCACATCTTATCATGGACTGCATTACTTCACTGTTTAGGGCCTCTATTTGCTGCATAGGATGGTAGATTGAACATCCTTCATCATGGATTGTTTAGGCCATCAAGACAGTCCTACCAACCCTCACACATTGGCAGCAATATCAAACTGATCCATGCTGCACCAACCTTGTTTGCATATGGCTGTTTGTGACTGTCTGGTTAGGGCATATGGTTGTAGCCTTAGACTTCTCCAACAGACTCCCAAACAGCCCTTGAAAGACTGTGTCATACTTTAGGATAGCCCCTCCTTTGCTACGTTGTTGCCTTTGGGCATATGACAGTCCTTAGCTGCCCTACGCAAGCCCAGCTGTGGTGCTATGGCCTGCAGCCTAGCACAACAGCAACTTGTGGCTGTCCAAAACAACAGCGTTTAGCCTTCTTACTACAACGCACACAAACATATAGATAATCCACCTTAAAACTACCCCACAGACCTGCGTTGGGGTAGACCTGCGTTATCCTTTGTTGAAACTCGGCCCTCAAGCCAGCTGTTTGGCCATCTAACAATAGCTCGGATATCCTTCAATGAGCCCTAAAACAGTCCTCAAACTGCCTTGCTGTCTTTGCCTCTTTGCTGCATCTATAATAGGGCATCATCTCCATGACTGCATTTAGCTAGGGCATCCTCTCCATAGCTGCGTTTTAGGCCTTCTTCACCATGACAGCGTTAAGGGTTAGGGTATCTCCCTTAACGTAGAGCATATTTACATTAGGGCAGTGTAGATTCTTGGTGATGTCTCCTTCCACCAAAACCCAAACAAGTGGAGAGGATAGATCTCAAGAGTGTCTAAATGGCTATCAAGCTACCTCCTTTTTTACTAAAACGTTGAGCACAAGTGGGGGTTATTTGGTTGCTGGCCGACCTTGACGAATTGTCCCATAACACAAATAAATTCATATCTCCATGAATAATTATCGGAATCGGATGATCTTTAGATCAATCCTACACCTCTCGATGAGAGGAATCCAAGAAAAATATCAGTGGTCATAAATAAGATGGCCCACATAGAGTTTGGCTGCAATTGCCAATTTTAACAAAGATGCCAAGGAACCATGTGAATATTTGGAAGTTGATGATAATGTTATATTTAAAAAAAATACCCCCCATTTCCAAACTCAATCTAATTAGCTCAGCTTAAAAAAAAAAGATTACTTTATGTGACTCACTTTTATAAATAAGTGAGAGTCACTTTTACAATGGTACTTTATGAAGTATCTACTAAATTGTAATTTAAATAAAAAATAAAATGACTTTAGAAGTATACGTGACTCACTTTTTATAATGGGTGAGAACATTTTTACATAACGTAACTTTAAAAGATAAGTTACATGTGCTTTTTGAAAAAGTAACTCAACAAAAAGAAAGACTTGAACCCAAGACCTCTATTCTCATAAAGTAACTTTAGACCAAGTGAACTAGTTAAAGGATTTAATAATTGTTCGAAAGGAGGAAGGTTTTTTTGTTTTTTTTTTGGCTCAACAAAATTTTGGGATGCATACTTGCTTGAAAAAAACCCTTTTTGCCTACAAAACAAAACAAAAACCACACAAACCAAACAAACAAGCAAAAGTATCAAAGCCTTATGGCTTAAAGTCAGATTTGGGGTGAGTCCCCCAGAAACTAGATATTTTCATCAAAGTTTCTCATTTTCCAAGATCACACTAAGGTGCGGCGGAAAAGAGCATACACATAAGAAAAATCATTTCTTTTTGTTTCTGGTTTGCCCAAATCGCACAGAGTCGCTAGGCAAAAAGCATACGCAGAAATGAAAGGTATAGATCTGGTAATAAAAAATTTATAGATGACTATAAATCGAAATAAACAGAGAGATAAATAACTATAACTACAAATGAAGATTATATACCTCCAAATCTTAAAAATGACATAGCTAGGGCTACCGGAAACCTTTTCGCTTGAAACAAAAGGGGTTCCTCACTGGAACAGATGCTCCTAACACAACAGAGCAGTCCTCTCGGCCCGAAAACTGTCAGAAACAGTAGATCTAGTTAACGACAATTGGATGTAGTTGTATTGGCTTTGAATTTGGATCACCAACGGATGCAGCCCTCGAATGGCTCTGATACCATGTAGAAATTTACAGGGTAAGTTCCTTAGATTGAACACCAAAAGACACCGCTCACAAACAGATCACAGGCCAATACACCAGTATTCTTGACGTGGTTAAAACCCTCAAAGAGGGAAACAGTCCATGGCCTGAGCCAACGAGGCCACTTCAGGCAATATTATTAATATAAAAAAAGAAAATTTACATAAGCTTCTCTCATAAACGGTCGCAAACAAATGATCCTCCATGCTCTTTAAATAGAGGTCATGGACCAATCGGGTGTTAAGCCACAGATCAAGTATCGGTAATACCAAGGAGAGAATGAACCGTCGGATCACTTCATGTCTAGAACATATCGTGACCATTGGATTGTAAGTTACAAAAAGTACATACTAAAGAAACACACTTTACCTAACTATACACTAAACCAAGTTACACTTAATTATTTCCTATGTGTCGAAATATCCTAACAATTTATGACTGTGATGCAGAGATAATCATGAAGCCATATGTGAAGGAAAAATCGTGTGCCATTGTCATGCGAAGATAAGCCCTTGTACCAAGCCTTGCAAACATAGTCTCTGAGCTAACCAAACGAGGATGTCATTACTATACGAGCCTCAGAAAAATCTGTCATTCGAAATTATGTGACTGATCTATCTAACTCTTGCTTGGGCTTGACTTCTCCTAGCTCTGATACCATGTTAAAATTCGAGTTAACATGTTCTTTGCTTAATTAGTTACTTCATTATCAATTTCCATTAGACCATAAACCATCAACATATGACAGTAACTAATGCAAGAACATTCAATATAAATGTAAAAGACAAGCCAAACCACAAGAACACAAAAATATGCCACAAGCCAAGGAAAAACCCCGAGATGGGGAAAACCCTTGATCAATTCTTTTTATTATTATTATCAAATGTTCAGCAGAGGAAGAGAGAGTACAACCATAAACTTGCCAATATGAAGATCATAATCACTACACAAATTTCAAAAGAACTGCCTTTGCAAGTCTGAGTTCTAATTAGCTTTAACTTCATGTTGTAGTCCACTTAATGATTTTAATTGGATCATTATATTGTTTGTCATCCATCTCGATGCATTTGGAGTGGAAAAAGTGGAGGAATCAACTCACGAGACCGTTTTTACCAGCAGGACCCAGTTTAGCGAAATGGGGTCTGAAACCTTCTGGGAACGTTTTGAGGCATCAAACGACGTTTTTTGGGGGTAAAACTTTGTTGCTTTGGCACAACACCTTTTCATGCTATTATACACACAGAAATCTTTCCAACAGCGCAAGAATCGAGTCAATCAGAGTCTATATGCAAAAGTTATACCACTCAGAAGTTGACCTTTCTGTTTTCACACCTATAGTTCGGGTGGATGCCGCGTCAGCCCCCATTATTCATGGAAAAGGGGCTAGCCACGTGTTTTTGATGTAAAAGACTCTAGGAGAGTCTATTTTTGTAACTCTAGTTAAGAGTTGATGTAGTCAAACTTAACCACTAGTAGACTATCGGGCTGTGTTATAACCGGGCCACTAGGAGGAAGAGGCATTCCATTCTTTTGAGAGCATTTTGTTCCATAGTTGAACAAAGATAGCCAGGAGAGATAGGAGGTAGAGCACACACAGAGGATTTGTGCACTGTAGTAGCCCATGGGCCACAGACATTACTTCTTTGTATCTGCAGCCATATTTCGGAACAAAGAAAGAGAGCAAAGCAGCCTCACCTTCCAGCTGGGTTTTCTCCTGAAAGGGTTTCCCAAAGAGCATATCTTGTGTATTATGTGTGTGTGAGCGTATTTTGTCGTTCTCTACTTTTCTGCTTGATTTAGTTTTACATGCATGCACTAATTACAGTTAATTTTACAGATCTAGAAATTAAATAAAACTGCAATAGTGTAGAATCTCATATTTTTAATATAATATTATCAAATCTGTTGTGACGAACTGTCCAATGGAATATCCACGGCAATTTACGGATCACTTAACCACTCACTGTTCACATTCCAAGGCAACGGCCTTCCTTCATAAGATGTGGTACATCAATTAATAGATTTGGGCTAATATCATCCTCTTCATGTGCCTTTTGGTTCACTTGAATATGGAGACAAGGCACACAGCCTAGCTGCGAGGACAAATAACCTCACAGCCTTCTGTGACAAGGGTTGTGATTTACCTTAAGGAGTGCAGCTTACTGTTGGAGAGGAGACTTACACAAAAAACCACCATCCAGTAACCCTAGTCCAATTCGGCTCCTTTTCTGCTCTTACACAGATCTGAAATAGATAATGATTGCGGCCAAAATCAACCGTAGACAAGCCCAAACCTACATCATACAGACCTCGGCCTCCTACCTGAGGAACTCGGCCTGATGTGGGGAAAGGGGTTTACCACAACTAGCCCAAACATGCCCTAAAAACCTGCGGCCTTCACAACAGAAGATTCTTGGCCCTGTGATGGAAGAGAAAACCCAAAACAGACTATGTCTGGTCCTCCTTCTCAGCTCCAACTACCTCAAACATGATTCGACCTTGTTTGATGTGTCAAATGAGGTTGAAGGCACCTCTATATATGCTAGTCGTTGGGAGGAAGAGACGTGACTTTTAGGCTTATTGAGCCGACATATAGGTGAGGCCTACCTTGTTAATTTTACATGAGAGAAACATAAATTCAAAATCACACTTCTTCTTAACCAAATTCAATGATCTTTAGGTCGATTTTGCTCCTCTCAAAAAGAGGAATTTAATGCTACAATTATTTTCCGCAGAGGAGCTGTCCAAAGTGGAATTTGGCCCTAGTTGCCAATTTTAACACCAACTCCCATTTACACTCGAGGATAAGAGGTTCACCACCAATTAGAAATAAATCATCAACATATAATACCAAAATCAAAGGCATACCTTGGACTGTTTTGAAGTAAAGATTTGGATCATCATTACTTCTAGTAAAACTGAGCTTCATCAAAAAGCTATCAATGTAGGGATACCATGCCCTTGGAGCTTGCTTCAAACCATAAAAGGCTTTCTTCAGTGTACACACATAAGTTTTTCGGTCATGTACTTCAAATCCTTGTGGTTGCTCCACAAATACTTCTCCCTTGAGGAAGCCATGTAAAAAAGCAATCTTCACATCCATTTGGTGAATGGACCATCCTTGGCTAGCAGCTAGAGCCACAATAGATCGGATGGTTGCATAATGGGCAACAGGGGCAAAGATTTCATTATAGTTTATTCCCTCTTTCTGAGAGAACCCTCTAGCCACAAATCTAGCTTTATATTTTTCAATACTGTCATCAACGCCATGTTTAATTTTCTACAACCATTTAGAAGATGCAACAGATTTACCTTGGGGCCTTGGAACCACTCCCCATACATCATTACGAATGATGGACTCATATTCTTCAGCGATTGCATCTTTCCACACTTAAGCCTTCACAGTGTCTTCAAAAGTGCATGGCTCAACTTAAATAATGTTGCTCATGGCTACAACATATCCTTGGAACCGGCATGGTTTCTTGCTTTCTTTGAAGGTCCCTAGACTTTCTATTTTTAGAAATTCATCCTTGAGTTGCCATTTTTCAACACATGAGAACGCACATCTTGTTGAACATGTCAACTACCACAAACAAGTAGTCATGTCTCTCCATAGTTATAGGTAAACCTCTCACAAAGTCCATGGAAATGTTTTCCCAAGAACGAGCAAGTATAGGTAAGGGATGGCATAGACCCTATTCCCACTTATTGGGTTTGCTAGTGCAACAAAGTATACATCCTCTAATGAACCTAACTACATCTTCTTGCATCCTAGGCTAGTACACTTACATTTGCAGATTGGCAATTGTCTCCCAAACACTAAAATACCCTGCAACCTTGGAGGTGTGAGCCTCTCTAATCAATTGTAGTCACTCACCTTTAGGAACACATAGCTTGTCCAGGTTGTAGAGTAACTCGTTCTAGAGATGATGCTCATTCTTGTTGTCCGCATCATCCACATGAATCTAGCCCTGTAGTTATCGATGCGTCTCCTTGAGGTTCTCATCCTTTCTATATGCCTCGTTTTATGCATCATGGGTGAAAGGCTCTATGTGCATCAAAGTTCCCAAATCTATGTCCTTGAAAGCATGTCAACCAACTTGTTTGTGTTGTGCACTTATTGTACTAGATCACTAAATGGAACTATTGTAAAAACCCCATCCACTTTTAAAACCCAGTTTATTATAACTTATGTCGGGCCTACAAGTACTATAGTGGCTAGTGATCTGTGTGGATGATTATCTCCTTTCCCATCAGACAATGTTTCCACCTTTTGACATCTTGCACCAAGACATAGAGCTCCTAGGGTAGCTAAGAAACTCCCCATGAGACACTTAAGAATTGTTGAAGCTTGTGGTAGCTTCGGAAGATCTTTTGCATAGGCTTGGTGTCTAAGCATGCATGAGATGATTAATTGCCTCTTTAGGTGCTTGCTTGGTGGAGTAAGTGATTTATGTCTTCTTTCCTAACTTAGGAAAAGTACAATAATTAAATTCAGTTAATTATTGTGGACTATTAAGTCAATTTCTAAGGATAAATAATAAAATTATTTAAGTGAAATTAGAAATAATCTCAATCATTAATCTCCTAGATCCTTTAGAAGGGAGATTAGGGTTGGGGATTTGGGCTCAATGAAGATTATAAATTAAGCTTGAGGGAGAGGTAAAGACACAAGTGGAGAAAGCGATTTTCTCTAGAGCGAGAGGCTTAGCTAAACTATGTATCGCAGAGGAGGAAGAGTGCAAGTTAATTCGAGAGCATTTCCAGGCAGCTGAATTGTTGGAGATTGCAGGGCCAAATTGCTAAAGCAAGAAGGTCAAATTGTTAGATAGGTTGATTTTATAGGGTCGAATTTCCTGAGGCGCAGAGGTTGTTCAAGGGGAAGGCGCAAGGCCAAGTTGCTGGTGAGAAGTGGGCCGAAATTATCCAGGTTGAATTTCTCCAAAGGCTAATTTCCAATGGGACAAAATTCTTAGGGCCAAATTCTTCCAGTGGTGTCGAGTTGCAGGTTCCAGTTAATGTTGATTTGGGATAGCATCGGACGTGCTCTAGCCACGAAAATTGGTGGAGAGGCTAAGGCACATGAGATCTCCAATACCCAAAAAGGGTTTCGGCAGATTCTAAGAAGTTTGGGAGATATTAAAATAATTAATATTTTTAATGGAGTCCCTAAGTCTAAACTTAGGGAAAATAAAATATTAATGTGAATTAATATAAAACTGTGTTAGAATGGTCCAAAAGACATCAATCAAGCCAAATATAATCTTAGCCATTGATTAGGGACTTAATCTCGATTGTTGATTTGTCAACGAGAAAGGTATAAGAGGAGGCTTGAGGGTCAGTTGGAGAACACACCAAAAGATCAAGATTTTGACTTTCTGGGGCTGGGTTTGCTGAGAAAGTTGAGAGAGTCATCAGATTTGCAGCTAAGGGGCAGTGAATACAGAAGCAGAACGGAAAAGATAGCACCAGGAGGATCAACGCAGTAGCCGGAGAGAGGGACGCAGAAGTAGCCAAGGGTTCACGCAAAGCCCGCCAAGGCTCACGTAAAGCCAGCCAGGAGCTACGCAGTGCCTCAGAGGGCTAGTGTGGGTGACGTAGAGCGCCAGAGGACTGACACAGTGCCCCCAGAGGCTGACGCAAGCCAAGCCAGAGTGACGTTGGGCTAACGCTGGGCCAGAGAGAGGCTGACATTGGGGTTTCGTGGGGCAGATTGGAGCTGTGAAGCTGCCAGAGTATTTATCCGGGGTTTCAGCCAGAATATCTGCTTCTGAGTAGAGAGGTACTACTGCCGAGATTTTTCTCTATTGGGTGAGCCAGATTTGGCACCCAGATTGTATTCTGAAACTGCTTAATAAATCAAACCATCAAATAGCTACACCAGTTTTCCCGCATTGGATTTTTCCGAGGACATTAGTCCAAAAACAACAGTGTCACTTATGTGCTTGTTTATGTTTCCTTCAGTTGATGATCTGTAATGTTGAGCATGCACTTGTATTTATTTTCAATATTTACATGGTAAATAGCTTGTTAACTTAATGGAACAAGTAGGTAGGAATAAATCAGAAAGTACATGAAGGGTTTCTAACAGGTTAGACTTAGAAATTCCAACATGGTATCAAAGCATGGTTGCAAATCACAGGAGAACTGAGGGCATCAGCGGAGCAGAGCAGCAGCAGCAGAAAATAGTTGTCCCGAGTGACAGAAGTTGTTCCTAGCAGAGAAGCAGCAAGGAAGGGGTAACGCAGTGCCTGTGTCATCAAGGTTGAGCCGAGAAGTGGATCAGCGTAGTGGCAAAGGGGAGCAGACTCGACCTACGCAGTGCTTGGTCAACTTTCTTAGCCAGGAAGGATTGATGCCCATGGCCGGGAGGAGTGGATTTTGCTGGTGTCGCGCAGAGCCTAGAAGCTCTAACCTTCAGTTTGTTGGAGCCTAGGAGGTTGTGGGTAAGTTGCAGAGTGAAGCTGGTGGGGTACTGTAATCAGAACAATACCTAACAAGGCAAGGCCAAGGAGGAGGGAGTTGCTACCGAGGATTTCTAGCCGAGAAATCCGGATCTGTGTTGCAGCTGCACTAGCGATCGGAGTGGGGGCATCTCGACATTGGCAGAAGGGTTTCCAGGAGGGAAATCGAGGCTCAGAGGGAGTCACACTAAGAACTTCCAGGAGGGAAGTAGAGGAGCAACGAGATGGTTGTGAACAGGGTAAGAGACCAAGACAGACTAGACGGAGCCTCAAACTTCGTAGTCTGGAAGGCCAAAATCTTATCCGTTCTAGACAGGAATCGTGTCAAGCACTTCGCCTTGAGGACGATAGCTATCCCAATTGACCCAGCTGATAACAACAAGTACAAGGCAATGGCGAGGGCCAAGAGCATCATTCTTGACAGGGTCAAGGACCATGTAGCCAAGAGCATCATTCTTGACAGTGTCAAGGACCATGTAGTACCACATATTGCCGAAAAGGAAACGACAAATGAGATGTGGGAGGCCCTAAAGAAATTGTACCAGCATACTTCTGTGCAGAGAAGGATGTTACTAGAAAATCAGCTACGATCATACCAGATGCAGAAGGGAGAACAGATCGACCCCTTCCTTAGTCAATTGAAGGAGATCTGGGATCAGCTGACTTCCATAGGGGCCACGTCGGATCCAAAGTTGATGGTGAGAACAGCCTTGAACGCAATCTCAGAAGACTGGGAGGTGTTTGTCCAAAGCATACTGGGCAGGGCGACCCTTCCAGATTGGGAGGAAATGTGGGATGCTCTTCGCCAATAAGAGATCAGAAGGCTAAGCAAGGCGGGAAGCAGCAGCAAGGGGATCAAAATCAAGAAGGAAGAGGAGGTGGATGTTGCCCTAGCATCTAAGGGAAAGCAGGAGAAACGGAAGAAGAAGGACCTCTCCAAGGTCAAATGCTTCCATTGTGGGGAGCTGGGTCATTATGTGACCCAGTGTCCAAGGAAGAAGAGCAAGGGAAAGGCCTCCGAGACCAAGGCTGCGCCAGGAAGGGCAGAGAAGGAAGTGGAGACAGACGATGACTGTGCCATGAGTGCACACACACCACTTGAGCGGAAGTGGGGAGACATCGAGCTGTAGTCAAATGGACTACAGGCGATGAAGGGCAAGATCCTCAAGGTACCAAGCCTCTTGGATTAGACCTTGCTACGGGAGCCTCGAAGAGAAGTAGCAATACTAGTGATGTTAGTAGAGACGGATGCGGATGGAGCAACAGAGGGAGCTACAGTGCAGGATTCCCAGGACAGCGCAAGGCTAGCAGGTTGCAACAATGCGAGAGGCACGGAAGTGTTGCACTAGTGCAGGATGGCACAGAGAGGTGTGCAACGGTGCGAGATGCATAGAGTTGTTGCAGCAGCGGAGAGGTCAGAGAGGGAGCACTTGTCAACGACAGAGGGAGCTTTAGCATCAGGAGTGTTTCTAGCCTCACGTAGATGTCAGAGTTGGGATATCAATTACTTACTTCTCAGTAATTGAGTTGCAGTGTAGCAATTAGCAGTGGTAGTGCTATGGGCAGCACAATGCAGCATGATGAGAGGGTTGCAGTGCAGATGCGGCAGTGGCAGTGGCAGAGCCATGGGCAGCAACACGAATGCAGAGGGAGTTGCAATACGGATGCAGCAGTGGTGGTGGCAGGGCCATGGGTAGTAGTACAGGATGCAGCAATGCAGAGGATGTTCGGCAGCAGGCCTAGAATCAGCACAAGGATGATGTCGGATGATCAGAGTGATGCTCAGTGAGGAGTATTACTAGAGCACAGTCCTCGCTAAGAGGTAGTGTTGATTTGGGGTAGCATCGGATGTGCTCTAGCCACGAAAATTGGTGGAGAATCTAAGGCACATGAGATCTCCAATACCCAGAAAAGATTTGGGCAAATTCTAAGAAGTTTGGGAGATATTAAAATAATTAATATTTTTAATGAACTCCCTAAGTCTAAACTAAGGGAAAATAAAATATTAATGTGAATTAATATAAAACTGTGTTAGAATGGTCCAAAAGACATGGATCAAGCCAGATCTAATCTTAGCCATTGATTAGGGACTTAATCTCAACCGTTGATTTGTCAACAAGAAAAGTATAAGAGGAGGCTTGAGGGTCACTTGGAGAACACACCAAGAGATCAAGATTTCAATTTTTTGGGGCTGGGTTTGCTGAGAAAGTTGAGAGAGTCATTAGATTTGCAGTTGAGGGGCAGTGAATACAGAAGCATAGAGGCAGAGATAGCACCGAGAGGATCAGCGCAGTAGCCAGAGAGAGGGACGTAGAAGTAGCCAAGGGTTCACTGAGAGCTAGCCAGGAGTTGCGTAGTGCCTCAAAGGGCCAACGTGGGTGATGCAGAGGGCCAGAGGACTGACGCAGTGCCTCTAGAGGTTGATGCAGTGCCTCCAGAGGTTGACGCAAGCCAAGCCAAAGTGACGTTGGGCTAACGTTGGGCCAGAGAGAGGCTGACACAATCCCTAGAGGCTGATGTTGGGGTTTCGTGGGGCAAATTGGAGCTATGAAGCTGCCGGAGTGTTTATCCGAGGTTTCAGCCATAATATCTGCTTCCAAGTAGAGAGATACTACTACCGAGATTTTTCTCTATTGGGTGAGCCGGATTTGGCACCCATATTGTATTATGAAACTGCTTAATAAATCAAACCCTCAAATCGTTGCACCGGTTTTCCCGCATTGGGTTTCCCCGGGGACACTAGTCCAAAAACAACGGTGTCACTTGTGTGCTTGTTTCTATTTCCTTCAGTTGATGATCTGTAACGTGTTGAGCATGCACTTGTATTTATTTCCAGTATTTACATGGTAAATAACTTGTTAACTTAACGAAACAAGTAGGTAGGAATAAATTAGAAAGTACATGAAGGGTTTCTAACGGGTTAGACTTAGAAATTCCAACAATTAATGCATATTTCCTTGTGATTTCTCTATGGGTCGAAACCCTAATTTTCCTAAGATTAATTAATGAAGGAGAATTGTTGTGGGTGTTTATCCGTTGTAATGTGTGATTGGTATCTCTCTAGTTTTTTATTTTTCCATTGCATATTTATTTTTGGAAGTTAAAATACCAATGACTTTATTCTTCAACAATTCAGAAATTATTTGGGTAATAAAATAAATTTATGGGAATAAATAATTGTTGCAAGAAAATAAATTTGAGTCGGTGTTAGGAAATTTAACATGGTATCAGAGCTCTAGAAAACTCTGAAGGGAGATATGAGATCACTAGGGTTTGCAGCAGCAGATTTCTTCTTTTCATGGCAACAAAATTATTTTTGAATTTTGCAGCTATGGTTTTGTGGCCAAGTTACTAGGTCGATTTGTGAGATGGCATCACTAAGTAGTTTGAGATATCAAGACAAGTTGGATGGGGCCATTAACTTCAGTCCCTGGAAGGAGTGAATCACCATAGTTCTAAAAATGAATGGCTTCTGGAATTTGTGAACACGGATATCTAGGTTCCTTCAAATCCAAACCAAGTAGTCGAGCACAATCAGAGGGATGTGAAAGTGATGGGTATAATTCTATATAGCGTGAGGGATCATATAATTCCTCACATAAAAGGGAAGGACACAGCACGTTAGATGTGGGTAGCCCGAACCGGTCTTTATCAAAGCACACACGGAAACAAGAAGATGGTGTTGCAAAAAAAATTACACAGCATCAGGATGAAGAAATCCATCTTACCTCACAAGGATCCAGCAGGCTCATGATGAGCTAGTAGTAGTTGGGGAGATTGTGAATTATTCAAAGATTGTGAAAGTAGCTCTGAAAGGATGCACCAAGCGTTGGACCAATTTTGTGGATGGGATCTTGGATAGACAACAGCTTCCTAATTGGGGTTGATTGTGGGATGATTTCAACCAAAAGGAGATTTGGGAGAATTCATTAACTAGAGGGCAACGAAGGAGTGGTGATGAGAAAAAGGAGTTTGCTCTTGTTGCACAAGTGAAAAAAAGGCAAAGGGAAGGCCAAGAAAAACTAGAATGGAGGTGGATCTTCATACGGTAAAAAGGAGAAGGACATGAGCAAAGTCAAACACTTTGCATGTCACAAGTTTGGACATTTTTCCAGTCACTATCCAAACAAAAAAGGGGGCAAGGGAAAGACAACAACGGTAGCCACTGCACACATGAACGAGTTACCTGAAAAGTTCGAGAAAAACTTCGCCTTGGTGTCATGCCTTTCTGGAACTATCACGAGAGGTGTTTGGTTTGTGGACAGTGGAGAATCTTGTCACATGACGAGATCTTGAGGCATTTTCACCAACATGACCAAGAAGACTAGAGATATACATGTAGAGCTTGGTCACAATGCCAAGTATGTAGTGGAGGGCATTGATAGTAATTTTTAGATGGACTTAGGAGATATCATGGAGGTGAACGAAAAGTTGTTTATATCGAATTTGGAGAAGAATCTCCTATCAATTTCGGCCATGGAGGACATAAGACTAGAGGTTAGCTTCATGGGAGGTGAAGTAGTTGTTAGGATGAAAGGAATTGATCCCAACAAGAGGCAAGTAATTGGGATAAGGGAGAAGAATCTCTATCTCTTGAGAGCACAACTGATGAAGGTTCTCGTACATGAGAGTGATAGCCAAAGCGAGCTTTGGTACTGGAGAATGGGACACCTACGCTACAGGGCTCTTCCCATGTTATGAAGAATGGTTACAAGCTTTCTGAAGATCAAGGTGGAGCAAGAGGGAGTGTGCAAGGGGTGTGCACTTGGCAAGCAGGCCAAGATTGCATTTCCTCATAGCGAGAACAAATCCAAGGGTGTGTTGGTTTTGGTGCATTCAGCCATTTGTGGTCTTATGTCAATGGAATCAATCACAGGATCATTATACTTTGTGACATTAATAGATGATTTTTCCAAGAAGACACTGGTCTACTTCGTGAGGACCAAGGGTGTGGTCTTCAGTTGGTTTCAGAAGTTTAAAGCTTTAGTGGAGAGCCAAACCAGGAAGAGGATTAAGGTGCTAAGATCGGATAATGAGGGCGAGTATACCTCCAATGAATTCTGGGATTTTTGGAGGGTAGTAGGGATCAAAAAGGAGATCACGACACCTTACAACCCTCAACATAATGGGGTTACCCAGATGAAAAACATGACCATAATGGAAGCAACAAGGGCAATGATTTATGACCAGGAATTGCCTATGTTTTTGTGGGCAAAGGCCTACAATACAGTTGTGTATCTATAGAATAGGAGTCCTCACAAAGTATTGGAGGATATTACTTCTGAGGAGTCGTTCACAGGAGTGCAAACAGAGGTAAGTCATCTGCACATCTTTGGCAGTGCAGTTTATGTTCACACTCCTATGGAGAAAGGGACTAAACTTAAGCCCTTGTCAAAAAGGGGCATATTTTTGGGCTACAATGAGGTCTCAAAGGCCTATCGAGTCTACATTCCAGGACAGAGGAAAGCTATCATCAGTTAGGATGTCAGTTTTGAGGAGAGTTAGACCTTTAGGAGGTCTCATGAGAGAGACCCAACAAGGGTAGAGGATTAGGAGGAAGAGGCTCCTAAGGTTGAGCAAGGACCAGTAGCACCAGCAGTAGGGACATAGCCTATAGATCTGGAGGAGCGAGATGTTCCTTCAAGCTCTACCAGGAGGCCAAGATGGGCCAAATAGACCTTGAGAGGTGCTGAGGAGCATTTGAAGGCTCCTAGCAGCACTTTCAGGCAAAGCAGACCACCAGCAAGATTTTCCAATTATCTATCCTTGTTGAGCAGCATCAGTGAGTCCGAACCTTCTACTTTTGAGTATAGCTCCATCATGAGGAATGATGTGTGGTACATGGTGCCAAGGCCTGAGGGAAAATCAACGATCACTTCTCAATGGATCTATAAGATCAAACATGCAGTTGATGGCAATGTCAAGAAGTACAAAACAAGGTTCGCGGGGAGAGAGGGTTCTCCCTACAGGAAGGAGTAGACCACGAGGAGACATTCGCATGTGTCGCCAAATATGCATCCATTAGAGCAGTTGTGTCCACTGCTTCAAAGATGGGCTAGAAGATACATCAAATGGATGTGAACATTGCTTTCCTCAATGGGGTGATTGAGGAGGAGTTGTATATCAAGCGGGCTCAAGGCTTTGAGGTGCATGGGAAAGAGTCACATGTGTGCAGATTGAAGAAGGCCCTTTATGGGCTGAAGCAGGCTCCATGTGCTTGGTACACTAGGATCAATGGATATCTTCTTGGTTTGGACTTCACCAAGAGTGAGGCGATCTCCAACTTGTATTATGTACTTGTTAAAGGTGAGTCGCTCATCTTGGTCCTATATGTTGATGATCTTTTTTTGACAAGATCAGAGAAGCTCATAGGGATGTGCAAGGAGGATCTTGCTTTAGAGTTCGAGATGAAGGGCATCAGCTCAATGCATTACCTTTTAGGATTGAAGGTCTGGCAGCAACCAAGAGAGATTTTCCTAAGGCAAGGCAAGTACACAATTGAGATCTTGAGGAGGTTCAGGATGGAGGATTGCAAGCCTATGTCTATACTGTTGAAATATGTAACTAGGTTCGGTCTTCATAACGACAAATGTAATCATGATTTTATGTATTTAATGTAAAAAGGAAAAATAAATTTATTATTGTTGTTCTTGAGGCATGGGTTTCATGCTCAAGGAAATTTATCTTATAGCTCAAGCACCCATTGAGTGCTTCTAGGTTTGTCATAAAGTCAATTGAGTCATTGTAATGTATTGAAGACCCATTTGGGCATGTTACATATTATAAAGAAAAATTTATTGAGTCAAAGTAGAGTCAAAAGACCCTCCAAGACCTCGTCATGGCACAAAAATCAAGTTGGCCTACATGAAGGGACAAGTCGACCTAAAGATTGCAATTCGTACCCCTCAAAAACCTATATAAACTCGACCTCATTTAGACACACACCCAAGCAAGTTTGATCTCCTAAGATAGAAGTTGGAAAAGGGACGAAAAAGAAGAAGAGCAAGATCGAAGTGTTGGGCCTCTCTCTCTCTCTCTCTCTCTCTCTCTCGTGCCAGGGTTTCTACAGTTACTGGGCAAGACGAAATTCTAAAGTTGCATCGAAGATGTGAAGCTGCAAGATCGAAGTTGTGAAGTTGCTTCTAGGTCGAAGTTGTGAAGCTGCAAGTTCGAAGCTGTGAATCTACTTGTAGGTCGAAGCTATGAAGTTGCAAGGTCGAAGTTGTAAAGTTGCTTCTAAGTCGAAGTTGTAAAGTTGCTTCTAGGTCGAAGTTGTGAAGCTGCAAGGTCGAAGTTGTGAAGTTGCATCAAGGTCGAAGTTGTGAATCTACTAGGCCGAAGTTGCAGAAATTGTTGTTGGGGATCAAAGTTGTTGGAAGATCGAAGTTTGTTGCTGGAAGCTGTGCAAATAAAGAAGGAAGGTTGACTTGGTCTTGGAGGAGTCTTGGTCAAGGGTCATAGGTCTTGGAATTTGTTAATTGAAGATTCTATAAGAAGAGAATAATTCTTGTGGGTTTTTCTCTCAAGTGGAGAGGTTTTGGCCCTAGCTGATCGCCTATATCTTGTGTCCTCTTGTCTCATTGTTCTTTATTGTTTGGTAGTTGTTTGATGATAAGAACACAATAATAATCAAGTTGAAAAAGAAACCAATCAAAATAAGTAAAAAGATATCACAAGCAGTTATCAAAGTAAGAGAAATCACCTAATCTAGCTGCCCCTAGATTTCTCAGCATAGACCGATAATCACTAACTTGAATTTGAGTGCTTTTGAGGACAAGTTGATGGATCCCACACTATATAGGCATCTAATAGGTTCCAGGATGTATTTGATCAACACTAGGATGAATATCTGGTTTGCTACAAACACACTTAGCCAATTCATGGTGGAGTCGAGACAAGTTCATTGGGTAGTAGTGAAGCATGTGTTGAGGTACTTGCACGGTACAGTAGACTTTGGGCTCAAATATGTTGTAGTTAGTAGAGTGGAATTGCAAGGGTACAAAGACTCTGATTAGGTTGGGAGTGTTATGGACAGAAAATCAACATCTAGATGTTGTTTCAGCTTGGGATCAATTGTGATCGCGTGGTACAACAAGAAGCAGCAATCAATTGCACTTAGTTCAACAAAGGCAGAGTACATGGTAGTGAGTATGGCAAGTTGTGTGCCAATATGGCTTCGCAAGATACTTGCGGGATTATTTGGTCTAGAGATGGGGCCACCAATGATTCACTATGACAATTTGAGTTGGCATTAAGCTCTCTAAGAATCATATGTTTCATGATCGGTCCCAACATATTGAGAACAGATATCACTTCATCAAACACAAAGTCTAGAGAGGTGTTGTGAGATTGCAATACATTTCCACGGAAAAGCAGGTGGCAAATATTCTCATTAAGCCTCTAGTGAAAGGGAATTTTGTGAAGTACAAAGACAAGCTAGAGGTAGTGGAGAATCCCTTCCTAATCCAAAATGGATCCTAAAAACCCTCTAAGTCTTCAAAATCAAAAAAACTATTGCAAAAAGGAACATGAAGAAACAATGAAAAACAGAGTTTATCGGAGGCTTGAACGACGACGCACAGGAGCCGTCGGATCTGGCCGATCAACGGTTCAGATCTGATCGGCATATCGCAATCGAAGATGGCAAGCGAAGGCTATCGGAGGCAATCATGTGAAAGTTGCGACAGCGATCTGCGCGGGTCAACGAGGACCGTTGATCAAGCGCGCAGATCGACGGCCCAGGTTAACTCGCAATGTCGCGTCGGCAAAATACAAAGGAACACTTACGCAAGGCCCGGGGACTGTGCGATTGCAATATCGCAATATCGCATCGGAGCAATGCAAAGGAGCGGGGCCGATACAAATGCGACTGCGATAGCCAGACCCAATACGATTATGGATGAAATTTCATATGTTTTGAGTTCCGAAAAACAAGTTTTTCTATGTATTTCGCATTTTCGTTAAATAAACGAAATGTAAAGGAAACGCGCCCAATGCGATGAATCTGAACCCGAAAGGGTTTATAGATGCAGTTGTATACTATTTGGAGTCTGCCATAAAGCCACTTGTCGGGATTTTCAGTGTTTTAATGTATTTTGCAAATACAAAGGAAACCATGGCACGGGGGCACTTGCGACTTGCGATAGCGATCAAAGGCAGACCTGATAGGAGTCTAGGGCGGATTCAATGATTTTTGAAGTCTGATAGACAAAGTTTGCAGATTTTTCCCATGTCTTAGAGTATTTCTCTGTGTAAACAGAGAACGACTATTCTAGGGATTTCTAAGGCACCGATGGTCCATTCCATTACAAAACAGGTGGCCACCATACCCAAAGACGTTTAATAGTGATTGTTTAACGCTCAGAGGGAATTTGAGCAGACAGAGGCCACGAGCTAGAGAACCCAGAAGAGGAAACGAACCAACAGCATCGATTGGCTTAAAAGCCACAAAATGACAGAGACAGAAGCAAGCAGTGTTGAGACAGAGAGAAACAAAGACAGAGAAGGAGAGGGAGAGTCTGTGTACTCAGAGAGACTTGAGGGATTCAAGTAAACTCATGTTGTTTTATATCTGTTGTGCTGAGACTCAAATTGAGCTCACTATTGTAAAACTCTGCTCTTGAAGACATAATAGAGAGGTCACTACTGAAGGTTGGACCAGGAGATGTAGTCCAGGAGTTTTGGGTGAACTCCTTGATTATTTACTGTGTTATGCATGTGTATGTTACGTTTTTTTTACTACTTCATTGTCTATCTTATTTGCAATCTTATCAATCCGTTGCACTAAGTAATATAGGCAAATCCATGCACATGAGTCTGTAATACCTTAAAAGTAATCTAATATCTCGTTTACAGATTACTTCCTTGTTGGGTGGGAGTGTTGAAACTTGTGGTAGCTTTAAAAGGTCTTCTACATTGGCTTGGTGTCTTAGCAGGCAAGAGATGATTAATTTCCTCTTTAGGTGCATGCTTGATGGAGTGAGTGATTTATGTTTTCTTTCCTAAGTCTAATTTGGAAAAGTACAATAATTAAAGTCAATTAATTATTATGGACTATTAAGTCAATTTCTAAGGATAAATAATAAAATTATTTAAGTGACTTGGAAATAATCTCAACCATTGATCTCCTATAACTTCTAGAAGGGAGATTTGGGTTTGATGAAGATTATAAAATAAACCTAAGGGAGAGGTGAAAACACACAAGTGGAGAAAGTGGTTTTATCTAGAGCGCGAGGCTCAGCTAGATTGTAGCACAGAGGAGGAAAAGTGCAAGTTGATTCGAGAGCATTTCCAAGAGCTCAAATTGTTGGACATTGCAAAGCAGAATTACTGAAATGAAAAGAACGTCAAATTCTTGGAGAGGCTGATTTGCCATAGCCAAATTTTCTAAGGCACAGAGGTTGTTCAAGGGGAAGGTGCAGGGCTGAGTTACTAGTGAGAGGTGGGCCAAAATTCCTAGGGCTGAAATATTCCAGTGGAGTCGAGTTACAAGTTTCAATTAATGCATATTTCCCTGTAATTTCTCTATGGTTCAAAACATTGATTTTCTTGATATTAATTAGTGAAGGAAAATTGTTGTGGGTGTTTATCTATTGTAATGTGTGATTGATCTCTCTTTGTTTTTTATTTTTCCGTTGCATATTAATTTATGAAAGTTAAAATACTAGTGATTTTATTTTTCAACAATTCAAAAATTATTTGGATAATTAAATAAAAATTTGGGAATAAATAATTGTCGCAAGAAAATAAATCTAGGTCGGTATTAGGAGATTTAGCATGAATGGTAGCATACGGGCCTTCCTCCCTGCATCAAGGTTGCTCCCATACAAGGTTACTTGGGAGCGGAAGCGAGGAGCATGAGCAAGAGCGGAAACGAGAGCAAGGACCGACATTTTCAAAAGCTCCCGGTTCTGGAGCAAAAGGAGAGCAAATCTTTATATAATATATATTTTGATGCATATATGTCAACAAAAGCATGTAGAATGATGAATTAGATATACAACCAAGAAAAAAAAATGGATTGAACGATATAACATCAATCATCTAGAAGTTTTAACTTCATTAACCACGTCCACAAGTTAGTAACATACAACATATCGAGTCCCATGATTCATCAATCTTAAAGATTAAAGCTTTCAAAATTCAATATATAACATTTATCATCATTGATCACTAAAGTTGTAACTTGTATTTGTGTTAAAATTGGCAACTAGAGCCAAATTCCACCTTGGGACAGCTCATTTAATGGAGATGATGATTGCATTAAATTCCCCTTTTCGAGAGGACCAAAATTGATATAAAGATCATCTCATTTGGACAAGCAGAAGTGTGATTTTGAATTTATACCCACACGTGCAAATTGTCAAGGTCGGCCACATCATCATATAGGCTTAGAAAACCCAATGGATGTGTCACTTCACCCTCAACGACTTGTATAAATACAAGTGACCTTTCACCTAATTTGGCATCTCCATCACCCACACATTCTCTCTCCTTCTCTCATTGGTTCGTACAACATTGGGCATTCTCTCTCTCTCACACGTGTGGAACAAGGAGGAAGAATTTCAGAGCTAAATTGCAAGGCTGAAAATCTCAGAAAATTTTGTAGTTTGACCAATGTTGACTTCAACCTTCCAAGGAGAGTTTGACTTTGATTTTTTGGGAGATTATCT
This sequence comes from Pinus taeda, assembly GCA_000404065.3. NCBI lineage: Eukaryota > Viridiplantae > Streptophyta > Pinopsida > Pinales > Pinaceae > Pinus > Pinus taeda. The sequence continues at coordinate 87,445 of APFE031538860.1, read as the reverse complement.
GTTTGGGCAAGCTGCATCTTTTGGCATAGAAATCGAAGTATTTTGAGCACTTTGACCACAAACTAAAATTGCAAGTTGACTGTAGGCGCAAATTTCAGGACAGCAATTTGACCAAGTTTGACTATTGATGTTTTGCGCTGACTTTGTCCTCCTAATTAGGTCAAGACTGACGGGGAAGACCGAGCTATTTTGAGGACATCCTATTGCTGCTTTGACCATCTTTGACTTTCTAGTTAGGGTTGATTTGACCGCAGTTCACTGCAGATTTTGACAGGGTTGTTTTGACTTTGAATTTGGCAAGTAAATTTGACTTCTGTATTCTCTTCCTCTGCTGAACATTTGATATAATAATAAGAAGATTTCATCAAAGGGTTTTCCCCATCTTGGGGTTTTTCCCTGGCATTCGCCAAATCTGGTGTTCTCTTGTCTTGGCTTGTCTTCTGCATATTGTTTTATGTTCTATCTACTTTCACTATAAATGTGATTAATGGTTAATGTGATTGCTATTGAAAATTGTCATTGCGCTGCTAAAGGAACATTGACGTAATTGTGCTAAGCATAGAACATACCATTGTTAACTAAAATTAACATGAAATCATAACACAGGTGAAGACAAAGTCCAAACAAGAGAGAGAAAAGTAATCACCAAGAGAGATATATTGGTCAAGACTATTGATCTAGCTTCAATGGCTTCTACATCTTACTTCACATCTGAGGATAAGCTCAAGGACAAATCTGACTATCATGCATGGAAGATGACTTTAGAAGAGCATGATGCCATGGACTATGTGAAGGGTAGAGTGGTGGAGCCTCCTTCAAATGCACTTGTCGTTGCAAAGACAAAATACAAGAAAGGTGAGGTCAAAGTTAAAAGAATCATTATAGACTCTATTCAAAAGCATTTGGTTGCTTATATTTCTGACTTAGAAACATCTAAGGAATTGTATGATAAGTTGGTTGGGGTGTTCAAAGTGAACAATGCAAATCAAATCCTCTTTCTCAAGAACAAGTTGAAGGATATCAAGATGGATAAAGGGGAGTCTATCCAATTTGTTGACGGTGCTGGACCCGCCAACATGTAAGGGGATCTCCCCAGTAAGAAGTCCCAATTAGACCTCAGACCGTTTGATGTAGGAGTCCCTGCAGTGGGTCGTAAAGCAATGCCTTGACCACAATGTCGCACAGAGGCAAGTAAGATAACTCTGTCAGTAGTAAGGGTGTGACCGTTGCAGTGAGTCAAGGAAGGTGTATGAGAGGTTTCTAACACAGGTGGGTTGAGATGACTGCGCCCCTTGGCAACCTGTAAGTGTACTCAACTAAGAAGGGAACGCACGAGCGAATATGCATCACAAGCTGGAAAGCAGGTCAGTCCGGCAATCCAAAGTGATGGTTAAACCAACAGCACATTTGCAACAAGATTCATATAATTGCATACAAAAGTGTTCATACACAACTACGTAAGTTAAACAACATACATTGCTATAGCAACCGGAACAGTCCAACTACAATAACAACATATGCATGAAAACGTGATGACTCTTATTATATAAAGAAGTGTAAGTTCTAATCATACAATACATCCATGTAAACCTGATAGCCCCAACAGTGGAACGTTACAGCCACATCCCCCTGCTCCTCCAAAAAGATGAACTAGCTCCGTGCAGAGGAGAAGCCAAGGTGCGTTACAATACTGTCCAAGCTCTTTCCAAGATAGTCTTATTAGAAGCTTGGCTGACCAAAATCCTATACAATGAGTTATGAGGTTCTATTTATAGCAAAGGGTGGGGTGACCCTTGACATTCCCTTTTGTGACCGTTCATCTACCCTCATGACTCTTCGTCTACTCTATGACTGTTACATCCAACTATCGACTCTTGACTTACACTTGACATGACATTACATTACAATGCACATGTTCCCATGTGGGACCAAATGGCTCGAGCAAGCCATGCAAGACATCACTGACACTTGGTCCATTGTGATGAGACCAACTCTTTGACATGCTTGTGATGGTGAAGGTGGTGAACTGATGCCAAGCTTAGTCGTCCGTGATGGAGTGCATGCACCCCATGGTGACATCTTGCTAAAGCGAACTCTTGCCTCTGTAGCAACCGGTGCATTGGTTCGGCTCCTTCATCCAACTCGTCTGCTAACATGCGCATGGTCTTTTGGGTGCGACTAAACCGGCAACACAATGATGCATAGTGTCCATGTTGATCTTCAAGTGTGTGCTGGTGGTCATGCACATCAACTTGCCGAAGTACATGTTTAGCTCCAGTTGGACTTGCTTCTTGTCTTCGCCTTGGTGAGTGTGTTGAATGGGTTGGATTGCATGCGTGCACACAATGACATGCATGCTGCTGAATCCCTTGCATGCGATCAACAACACTGCTCACAATGTCTACTCCGTGCCAGCTGTTGGGATGGATCTTTAACTTGTATGGACGCAGTTTCATCCGTGAGTGCATGTTGTGCCCATTGTTGTTCATGGTCCTGCTGCAACTCATTCATCTGTCTCTGCAGCTTCATGTTCTTCCTCGAGTTGTTGCTTCCTTCTTTGTTCCATTATCTGTCTTCGTGTGATCTTCATGTCGTGTCGTTGCCTCATAGCCTGAGTCTCCAAAGTTGCTTTATCAATGGATTTGCTTGATCTTGCAACTTTGTTCTGCCTCTGTGTGTCAATAACCTTCCTCTTGCATTCACTGCATTCGTTGTGTTCGCACCATTCGCTGCATTTGGTATGCTACCTTCAGTTGTTGTTCATGATGCTGCTCGTTGTGATATCTTGATGTTCTTGTCTACGAACAACTTGATGTCTTCGTGAGTAAGCAAGCTCATAAACATTTGATCAACTGCATCTCCAGGTGTGCTCTGAACGGTATCTTCGACTCTGCCATCTTGGAAACCATGTACCTGCACTCTTAAGAGGCAGATGAACACCTGCAATACCTGGAGACATGGCAACACTCATGGCAAGCAATCTATCAGTCGAAAACCAAAATGAACTTGAGAACCAACTTTCAACATACCTGTGTGACTGATCATGAAGGTTGTGCAATTTCAGCCAGGAGGTCGGGAGACTGATTACCAAGACTGTGAAAGGCACAATCTGGGCTACTGGGAGACTGGCTGACTATTAGAACTACGCAATGCACAGTCCAGTCTGGCTGCTGACTATTGGAATTGCGCAATGTGCAATTTCAGCTGGCAATGGTTGCAGGGTCAGTGACTGCATTGCGCAATTTTCTGGGCCAGCAGTCACTGTCCCTTAGAAATGCGCAAAATAGTCCTGAAGGACAGTGCCTGGGCAGAAATGCGCAAAATAGTCCTGGAGGATAGTGCCTGGGCAAAAATGCGCATTTCTAGAGAGGAAGACAGTGCCTGGGCAGAAATGCGCATTTCTAGAGAGGAAGACAGAGCCTTCCTTTCCCAAATTGCGCAATGCTGTCTCAATGAAGGCAGAGTCCGGACCAAGGTTGGTCTAACTCGCCGACGGGCAACTGAAAGCAAATATGATAGTGGATGCATGGCGACACTTAATGAAAGTAGAAGTGATTGACAAGATTCAGTAAACAAATCAACATGCATGTGGGTGAGGCGAGTCACCGAATCGGCGACCGTTCGTGAAAAACAGTTTCATGCATGCGACAACAGTGAGATAGCAACGAAAACTGAAACAATGCTAGGACAAGCTAGTATGTACCAAAACGATAACAAGCGTTCACTAAAATCAAGCAGACAGTACTCACACAAGCGAAAACACAAAAAGCGACAGAAATGCAACACAAGGCATGGAAAGCGGGCTTACCCCAAAACAGCTAAGTTGAACGTGCCCACTGCTCCTAGATGTGATGTGGAATGTCAGCGCTGCAAGGTTGATGTGAGGAATGAGCTCTGCAGTGTCCAGTTGATGAGTTTTGATAATATCGAGGTTGTGACGCGCATGCCACAAATCTAGGGAAAGCGACACTTGGTGGGAGGCTCCTGAAATGATGCTTGCATGTAACCTCCAACTGCTAAACATAGATCCCTGAAACAAGGGATGCCTTTGCATGCTGCCTTGGGAGAACATGCATGCAAGTCAGTTTTGCTCGATCCCGGAGGGAGCCGGTCAACTCAGCTACACATGCAAGAGACTGCTCGACTGCTGGGAGAAAATGTGCATTTCTTGCTGGGAGCTGGGCTGGCTGCCCAGGAGATTTATGCAATTTCTGGGCAGAGCAGCTGACTACTACCCAGATTTGCGCAAATTCTGTGCTGAGCAGCCCTGTTGGGGAAAATTGCGCAATTTTCTTTGTGAGGGTTGGCTGGCAGAATTGCGCAATTCTGGAGCCCAGTAGGATGCCAATCAAGATTGCGCAATTTCTGGAGGGAAGGCTGGTTTCCCTCTAGAATTGAACAATTTCTTGAGAGAGTTGCTCAGCTTGCAGTTGAACCAAGTCCGGGTGATCAACCTGTGAGGGGAATGCATCGAGCTATGATCGACAGGCTGCCTTTGTGCAAGCAAAACAATGAAGTTTGTGAACTTGACAAAGCAAGGCAAGTTGCTGTGAAAAGTTGGTAGGGAGGCTCCAAAACGAAGCTAAGGCAAAATTTTGGAGGGTGGTTGTAGCCGCTACAACACAATCCTACTTCATGAGGATTACAAAAATCAAGAATGACCTTCTATCTATTGGAGAAGTTGTTGCTGACAAGGAGCTCACTCTCATCGCTCTTGAAGGTCTTACAAGAGCATGGAATGTGTTTAACACCACCATTCTCAACAATGACAGGATTCCTAGTTTTAATGAATTATTGGCTAGATGCACTCAAGAAGAGACGAGGATGATGGAGAGAGACAAGCCTTCAAATGGAAATGAACCTCCTGCTTTCTCCGCTCATGCTAAGAGGAAGAACAATGTTGGTCCAAAGAGACAAGATCAAGGATTCAAACAGGGATTCAAAAAAGGAAGAAAAGGAAGGTGCTACAATTGCAACAGGTTTGGCCACTATGCTAGAGAATCTCCTCACAAGAAGGATACTCCAAGGGATGATGACAACAACAACTACAAAGGCAATGGCAATCAAAGGAACAACAGGTTCAACAATAAATGAAAAATGAATGCTCTCGTTGCTCAAGATGGAAATGGTCGACCTCCCAAAAGGACAAGAAATTCCAGGTATGAGGAAAGTAATGTTGTAGGAAAACAAAAAGAATTTTATCTTATTTCCGCTTTATCCACTGCCTCTCCTCTAGATACTTTGGATCATTGGTTGATTGATAGTGGAGCCTCAAGGCACTTCACTGGGTACAAGGAGGCCCTCTCAAATTTGGTTGAAAAGAAGACTAATTTGGAAATCATACTTGGAGATAATGCCACCTATCCCGTGAAAGGAATAGGTACTGTCACTCTTCACTTGAATCAAGGTCAAACCACTCATCTACAAGAAGTGTTGTATGTACCCGATTTGAAGAAGAACCTGGTGTCTATTTTTGCGACGGAAGACAAGGGCTTCAAGGTAGCATTCATTGATGGAAAGGTACATATCTAGCAAAGAAACCCTAAAGATGCTTTTACACTTGGATTTAGGGTTGAAAGTCTCTATCAAGTTGAAGGAAGTCCTTTGGGAGCCTTGACTTGTGATACTTCTCATCCATCTTAATTATGGCACTAAAGATTTGCTCAACTTCATTACAAAGCCTTACCTGGGATAAGATGGTCACAGGTATGCCTCAGTCCAACATGAACCATGAAGGAGTTTGTCAGGGTTGTGCAACTAGGAAACTTACAAGGGGACCATTCCCTTCAAGTGAAAGTCAAACTACCTACATTCTTCAATTGGTCCATTCTGATCTATTTGGTATGTCGCCTGTAACATCATTCGGAGGATACTTCTACTATGCAATTTTTGTGGATGACTTCTCTCGCAAAACATGGATCTATTTCTTGAAGAAGAGGATGAAGTGTTCAAATGGTTTCATTCTTTCAAACCCTTGGTGGAAAATCAAACAGGGAAGAAGATCAAGATATTAAGGACCGATAATGGAACCGAATACGAATCAAATGAATTCAATGACTTTTGCAAAAAAGTTGGCATTAAGAGGGAGACAACTGTTCCATATATTCACTGGTTGTGTGACAGGGAAGTGTTCTTAATAGTTGGATTGTTTCACTTTGGGATGGATTCAGAATAATGTGATTCAGATTCATTTTGGATAACAAATGGAACTATTCTCTTTGTCGTTGGTTTCATTACCAGATCTCATTTTTTGCTCCTTTAATCAGGATTTAGTTAGATACATTTCACACAGCACTCTTGCATTGTGTAGCGTATACAGTTACATTTCATTCAAACTCATAAAAACCCAAATTACAACCGCCAATGCCACAAACCAGAGAAGTCACCCCAAAGGAGAAAGTTCTAACTGAATGCTTTCACTATGAGGTCGACAAGGGTCATTTGGCCATGTCAACGGGCACTCGCGCATTGTCATTATTACTTGATATACATTTGAGTTCCATTGACCTTATTTGCTCTAATGCAATTTCTCCCCTTCTTTGAAGCCAACAGCATATCGTCATTGATTATACAAACAAATCAACGGGAACTTTTTTCTACATACATTCCAATGTATTCGCTGAATGAATCCCTAAGAACTGAGCAGACCCTGAGAACTAAACAAATTGTTGATTAAGGTCGACGACTTGCCCTCGTTCATGAATGACGAGTATCAAGACAATTCTATGTCTGAGAAAAGTTTAACATGTTGAATTATACAATCTTCTCCGGGAATTCAAAATTAAAAAAACGGAACAATCGGAAAATTCAGCAAAAAGACCTATACATAGTAATATACGGGGCTGCTCCCGTTGAAAAATTTGAACGCTCTACCCAAAATAAAAAGAACAACGTCAAGAGGAAAAGAAATGTACTCATGTTATCTAATTAAAAGAACAACTGTCTCAAATAGTTCAAGGTGGGTGAGGTAAATACGAGTTCCATAAATCGCGAAACAGCGAGTAGCATTGGTGTGAGGAATGAAATGGCCTGATATGGAGCCCGATTGTAATAATGCGATCGATGCAATTCCCTCCATCTCCATCTCCATCTCCATCTCCACCTCCATAAACCCTTCTCCTGCTTCAACTTCTTAAGCCCGTGGGGCGATCTCGCATCTCAGGATTTGATTTGAAACAGAGTGACACTCCTCCCTGCCCTTTGCAGGCATCGTCTGTTCTTGTTTAAATCATTTAAATGAATCTTACCGGGGCCTTTTTAGAGTGTAAGGTTCAAAAGTGTTACTGTGGTGAGTGTTGGCACAAATCGCTTCCGGGGATGCTAATGGCAAGCGGGTAGGTTTATAATTGGTCTATGTAACAAGGACGTATAATTAGTTCATGTTATTTAGTTTAGTATTTAGCACAGATAAATTGTAAAATGAATTATATAAATATTTTTTAATTAAATTTTTTAATATAGTTAAATATTTTTTTAGATAAAGTTTATATATAAAATTGAGAGCGAAGATAATGATAACAAGTTCATAATTATTTATTTGATATTGAATAATGATAAAAAATTTTATATAATGTTTATATTATATTACACGTCATGTCATTAGAGTATAGATTGATATAATGAGAGTTGTACAAATTGTACACATGTTATTTTTACAATTTTTTTCAACTGGTCAAATTCACTCGTTGCTTGGTCAAGAAATATAGCCGTTGGATGTGTTGCTCTGACTATTTAATATGCAAAGCTAGATCTGATTCTTCAACTTGTCTTGACGATGAACCACACTGGTTGGTTCGAAACGCCTCGACAAATAAAATTTCATGTGATTTACGTGAAGAATTTCTCATAAATTTATATTTTTTAAATTAAAAATAAAACTCATAAAAATTGTCTATTCAATAATTTACACCAATGAGAAAATAGAATTTTTGAATTTAATTATAAACCATTTGTGTTTATAGTACATAGTAATTAATATATAATGTTATTTTTCAAATTATTTATATTTATTGTCCATATTAATTAGTGATATAGTACATAGTAATTAATAATAGAATACACAAAAGTCAATTCTTGTCATCATTACACAATAAGAGGGGAGACATTTTAACCAATCATATTTGAGATAAATAGGAATAAATTTTATTTAAAAATAATAAATTTAATTTCATACTGTTAAACTTTGGATAGATTTTAAATTTTTTTAGTCAAAGAAAAACTAATAGCAAGTGAATGAAAAACTGAGTACCTTATACCCTGCCAGCAGTAGGGATAATAAGAAAGTCTATGAAGCTAAACCTAAAGATAATTTATGGGACAAAAGAGATAGTTTATGGGACAAATTGTTTTGTCATCTAATTTCTATATTCCTATATTCTTCGCTTTTTTGTGGAGCCTCACAATAAACCCTTCTAGTTTCTCCACAAATCTCTCGGTGGAATAAATTATCCCAAGAGTTAGCTGCCAAAATATTTGGATAACTTTTCACTTTGTCTTTGAAAGCCTCAAAATCTAAAATGAAATGTTTGTGTTTTCACTTTTCTAGAAGAGCAAAAAATACATGCTCTTTCTTCCCACACTTCTTTTGGCCTTTCCTAACACTCTATTTCACAAAGAAGTTAATAATGTCTAGAATTTTGTGGGGCATGATATCAAGTTGTACAAGATGGTGTCACCTTCTATTAATTGTAACATGAATGGCTACAACCCTCCTTCCAAGTTGGGGCATGCTAGTTCAATTTTTTTCTAACTCTTTATTATTATTTTTATTTAATCTATATTTTTTTTAAGTGAATGGGTGGAATTAGTAACTAGGGTCAACTCATATTTGCATGACATGGAATCTATTCCAATTGTTACCACCATAACTTCTAGGCACACTAACGCAACCTCTCACATGATGCTCGGGTCTAATCAAGAGTTTGAAAAAGCAATGTTGTAAGAAATATCTTAATTATACACTTTGACACCAATTGATCTATACAAAGAATTTATGACTTAACAAGAACCAAGACTCTACAAGGGTGGGGGAGCCTACTCCTTGAGCCTTATCATAAGGGGCCAAAGATGTCCCCTTTTGGGATTTTGGGATTTAAAACTGGGTGGAAGGGTAACAACCCATTGTGCAAACCACTTGGTCGTCCCACAATAAGAGATTTAGATTAGTATTTTACATTCTCAATAAGAGATTTAGATTAGTATTTTACATTCTCAATCCGCCAAACCCAGAATCACACACTACCGGTGCGTATAGCACATCTCAGCATTTTTACCAAATTAAAATCTTAATACCTGGCAAAGTCACACTCAATATATGCCCTTGAAACGTAATCGACATTGAGCATATGGGATTATTAACTTTCAAGGTTTATTCAACATACAGTTCTCTGTTCAAAAGTCGACTTTTCCTCTGTTTAAAAATAAAGACCATATAAGCTGAAACCCATACCTGACCTTTTCATACTTCTGTGCTTCAGGTCGAATAACCAATTACAATGTAATCGGTCTCAATTTTAACAGATCGCCTTCAATTATTGTGACACCTCTACGGGTTCATTCTTTGGATTGTCATCTCAAGAAATCCGTTGCGAAAAGTCTGAATCAATCTCGTGCACTCCTCAGCTGGGATTTTAACGCCTTCTATTTCGTGGCGTAGATTTCTCTTTCCGTTGAACTCGTGGCTCTTAGTTCAACCACTCCCAGTAACTGAATTACAATCTGTTGACCAAGATCCTTATACCCGAAATGCATCTGCGGCAAATTTCCGAACCAGATCTTCTCTCCCGCTTCCACGGATTTCATCAAAGACTTGATAACCATGTCATTGTCATGATCACATGTTCCTCGTTTGATAATTTCTACGCTTCAGATTATAGAAGTTGTTAATTTGTCGTCGAGTCACAATACAAGCTTTATTCCACATTTGGTGTGATTCGGCTAATTGGATTCACAATTCCTTCACGCCATCTTGCAAAATCGCGCCAGATCTTGATAGCTTAGTGAAAATCTGGAACATGCTATTTCATTATTCACAATGAGCTGCACCCACGCAAATACTCTGCCCCAACGCGCATCAGTTGCCCCTTCCACATGCACAGGTAGAATACAACTTATGATTTTGCTCAATATTGTTCCACGATTCTCTCCAACAGAACCACGCGCCGATGCAAATCTCTGGACCCGATGCACTTCAAACCTTAGATGTATTAAATTTTACTCCGCTCCGAGCCTCTACTGTGCCAACGTCTTCACTTTAAACCTTTTTATTTATTAACGCGGTCTTCACTAAATCAAACATACAGCTGGTGTATAAAGGACGTGTCTTCAACCTTCCTTTCCCTTGTTGTCGCTGTCGTTTATATTCAGCCTTAACCAAAGGTTCGTGGCACTGGATTACCACAGGCTCTATATATGTATCAATCGCTTGCCATATCACACTGCCGAGGCTCTATATTTCTATCGATGATCGTCACGCAGGCGTATTCATACCTTAGCTCCAGCACATTATTTCTATCAACGTATATACATATTCCATTGCTTGTCGCCACGACTTCAGTTGTATACGCAGACCGATTATGGATCACATACATATCTCTTCTGGCCTATATGTATATGAAACAGTTCAAGCATTTTGACAGCTGGCCTTCAATAAAAGTTACAATGAGAACGGCGCCTCGGTTATAAAATTAAGCTATTAATACTAACAGCAAACCTGCCTTTTATGCAGCCAACCACTATTAACCCAGAACATAAACTGATTCATTCGATACGGGACAGTGCCAACACATTAACAGGAACCTTTCCATACATATCTATGCATATGGTTATATGATTTAGCAATTGTTCGACGTAGCTTTTGTTACAAATTATATTAAGTCATTGCCACAGCAAATGCACATACAGTCCATAACAATAACACCGAATCATAACGCTGAGCGCCTCAAGTCCAATAATACATGGAGAAATAAAAGCCATTCGTACTTTCCAAACCATAGTTAAAATCAACCGCAGTATACATACATAGTATCATGTCTCACACTTCATTCAACTCAACCAGGCTCATGCAAATCGAATTCAGCATACTTATATTCACATAAAACAAATATTTACAATAGCTTACTACTCATGGCCAGATATACAAATCCATGTCCCTTTTACAAACTGCCCGAAGGCTCTCAAGGAGAAACCTTGCTCACTCTTCTCCCTCACGCTCTCTCTTTCTTTTTCCACTCTTAATCTCACTAATCTATATCAATTGAATTGAACCAATTTTGGTTCATATCCCTTTAGTCACTCCACAAAATCCCCAAGTATCTCAACACCCCTACAATCTAGATTTTATCCCTAAACTCTTGAAACTAAATCTAACTTAGGCTTCATCATTAATTCTTAATTATCTCAAGGCTAATTCTTCTCATGTTTTCAGTTGTTTGGAAACACTTACAAATCCTCTCAAAATCTCATAAATATTTACATAAAATTAATAATTTCTCAAAAACATGAGACCCCTTAGTTTTAATAAATACAAGGTATTTTCCCGAGTCTATGCTCCTGCATCACATAATAATAATAAGTATTTAATGCACAAATGTGAAATCAGATGCAAGAGAAATAAACGTTACAATTCATTTGAAATCAAAAACCAACGACTTCAAGTAAGTTGCACAAGTTCATTGTGCAATTTTTTTAGGGGCAATTAATGTTTACATTGTGTGGAGTTCCTTATCTTTGCATATACTCCTTTTGCAATTGAAGTATGTTCAAGAAAAAGATATGATTAAATAGGTGGGTCTACAATAATTAGACCACTACTTTGTTTAAAAACTTGTCGCCCAAGAGATCTTTGGTGCAAAGATATATGGATTCTTTAAATAAGATGGACAAAAATACTTAGAAGGCACCGGGGGGTGGGGGCTGAATAGATATGTGGAGGAAGGAGAGAGGATGTGCGAAGAGTGTAGAAAGGTAGTTAATGTTTTCATTGTGCGAAAGGGGCAATGAACAATGAAAGGCTTTCCCGCACTTCCACATTCCGCACAAATTAAAAATATTAAAACTTCCTACATTAATCAGAATGCGTGAACAAGTCCATAAATAATTCATTTCATTATCTTAAATTAAATTATATAATAGAAATAAGACAAACACTAGGATTATTTTTTTAATAATAACACTTCGTTTTCCAATAAGTTCTTGTTGTGCTTAGATCAAAACATTTTATTCAAGCAAGTGTATACTTGGAAATTGAAATTGCACAAAATCAATATATCAATTTCATTTCGAGATATAGAAAAAGCTTTCACTATGCACAATAGGGAAATATGGGGAAAGCACAATAAAATCCTTTATTGTACAGCCGCACTCTTCACAAATTTAAAATATTAAAGCAATGAACGTTATTCCAGCTTCATAGCAAATAGAACTACTAAAATTAAAAAAAAAAATCTTAACTACATTTCTCTTATGTATTCTTGGTAAATGTATGCATGACATAAAGTCTCAAACATTAATCAACACAATCACAGTAACAAGAACTATATCGAGATTCAAATTTTGGTTATCATAGATATGATTAGAAAAAAATACAATACAGAAAACGTATATCTGAAATCTAAAATTGTTCTCAACCATACATTCTCAATGCGATCAATAACAGAAGATTAGATATAATATAAAGTTAAAATCATATCCTCGAAAACTTATATTCTATTTTTGTTTTTTAGTAATGTTACATAATTCAGATGCATACAAGATCTTATGCAACACAATAAGAACTCTAATTTTAAGTAGAAGGCACTTATATCGATAATGAAAATGTTCAACAACTCAGCTCATGAGCTCATTCACTATGTTATTATGGCATCTTCTCTTGAAGTATCCGCTCATGCATTCCGGGGAAAATGAGTAAACAAAATAAATCATAATTTATCTCTGAAACAAAGATATATGGTAAAAGCAAAGCACATGCATATGGAAGAGATTATGTAACTGAACCTACATTTATGTTTGATGTCTAAAGAAGCTATCAAAATCATGCTACCTAATCATCAAAGTAAATGTGTTTGTCCTAATGGGGATTGGGATTAGGCTCCCATGGATCATAATATTAAAAAAGGCAATTGCAAAAGAAAACAAGGAATTGCATTGAGCAATTGAACTAGGCGACATTAACACAATTAAAAAATCCCAATAATTAAATACTGGTAAACAAAAAACGAATGTGCAAAGATTTAATGACACTTACAGTATGTGAAAGCATATACAGTAGTTGTTTCACTATCAACTGTCTTTCAAATCCTTGATGTCTTGAACGAATTTCTTCAACATAGATTTAATGAAACTTTTCTTTGTACCGATTATAATCTCTAGCTTAACATGTTGATTAAATATCTGCTTCTCAATCTCCATAACCTCTTTTTGTAATTGAGCAGCTAAGTCAAACTTCTCTTCATTAATACTAACAAAGGTAATTAGCCATTTTCTAATTTCTTTTGTAGTAAAATCAGTTATATCATCGAATTATCTTGCCATCGACTCTTTAGCCTTTCCATTTCAGATATTAACGTATCTTTTCTGATCAATTGAGAATCGCATATGATGCGTGGACCGTTTAGATCTTGAACAATTTGCATTGCCTCCAGAAACGCGTCACCTCTTCTATTCTTTATGCTTTCACATCTAGAAATAATGTTTCCTAGTGTACTTATTCTTTTAGATCATCTAGCTTTTCTTTTATTCATTCAATTGACATTTAGGAGTTCTCTATTTTTTTGTCCAGACCAGACAAAAATTCAAGCCCTCCACTAAAAGCCAATAAGTCATTGTTAACGAAATACTTGTCTTTGTTAACATTACTTTTAACCAAATCAATAACTAAGCTGATTTCTTGTGCTAAACGTGGCAAATTAGAAGTTGATTGACATGCATGCTCAATGATTTCTAGTCTTTGACATATATTAGTGATAATATGATATTTTACTGCATTAAGGAGTTTCAGAGCTTTATTAGGTCCATGGGATGTGTTGATAGGGGAAATTGTAGATGACAGTATCCATATTGCGAGTAGAGTCATAAAAAAAGGACTCGAATTTAGAGCCTTTTCTAGCTCTTTTATTCTTGCTTTTAGTGTCAGGTTCTCTGCTTCCTATTGGTCAATAAACATTGCAAGTGCGTTACCAGTAGCTTGATGGAATTTCATGAGTCTGTTGGCTGCAATTCCAGACAAATCAACATTCATTTCTACTTTATCAATAACTTTTTTATTATTCGTCTTTACTTTTTAAGTTTTCAATGTTTTATTGTCCTTGTTATAGTTTGCATCTTGCAAAGTGACATGATGATCCTTGAAAGTAGAAGTTTGTTTAGCAAGTTAATCCATTATTTTCTTATTTTTCTGCTAAACAAGTACTGACCCAATGAGGTAGCATAACACTTTCAATTTCCACATTCATAGCTTATTCAATACTTCTTTTTTTCAAGGGACTTTTGGATTTGGTCGATTCAGCGATGTGTGTTTTGTTTAGAATGAATGTCTGAGGAGGCTCTTTGCCATCTCTGCCAATTGATAGCTGACTGAGAAACAATTTTGCACTTGTAGTATCTTTTCTCTTTCTTTGACTCGAAGATGAAGTCAGACCATTTCCGGATGTGCAAGGTGGAAATCGTTGCAGATGGTCTGCACCTCTTTGCTTGTACTTTGTTTCAATGTCGATGCTAGCTTCTTCAATAATTTCTCTAATACTCATTATCGGTTATTGATTACTGCTTGGAATAGTGTGAGTCTCTTCACTTTGTCTGCAACTCTTGTAAACAAGGTCTCGTATTTAACAACACCTATATGTGCAGTAAATAGGCCTTCAGGATTAAAGCCTTCTCGGGCTTCAACTTCTTTTAAATTAAAACAATGCAAAGATTTTGCAAACTCTACAATGTGAGTTTCATTCTTCATAATTACTTGTCCAACAGTAAATGGCAAAGAAATAAAATGTTTCTTCTTTTTTGGTTCAAACATAACTTTCCAATCACAATATTGTCTACAAACTACAATAACAAAATGCTTGTACATAACAATTCTTAGAAGCAACAATGGTTTACCTCAAAACCCGTAATTTTGAACCATATTATTTTCTCTTTCTTCATGCATCCCTTTTCCCCATAGGAAAAATTGGGCTTGGGTAGATATTCGATGAGGATCTTGTCCAGTTATCATCTAAATGATTTGATTTACAAATATATCTTGGATTAGACAAAAAAATTGAAGTGGCTTCATGCTTTGACAATATGGGATACCATAACTACATCATTCTTATTTAGAATTGAACTTAGGGTGATGCAGTAAGTCATGGAAGACATGACTCAAGGCGAGGGTTGTTATCAAATATGTCATCAGGAAGAATCTATTGCTTTTGAACAGATCCACTAACTGAAAAGCTAATTCATTTGAAATAAGATCAGCGTAGTCGAATAGACAATCTTTTTTATATGAATAATAAAGCATATAGAGGATGGATTTTGGGACATTGGTCATAGTTTCTTGGCCCATCAAACAGGCACAGAACTAACAGAAGTCTCTAAACTTTGTCTAATGAACGAAAAGATCAAAAGGAACCAGAGAAGTTAGCGAAATGAATTCTTAAATGATGTTCATGCCCCCTACTCATGACTCCAAAAAACTATTTGCTTCAGACAATTTTAAGCATATATTCGAGTTCGGTAACTTGAATATGCATTTGAATGCCTCCGAAGTCAAAGGAATAGGATTCTTCTTGGCTCTTAGAATAATTTTCTCATCTTTGAAACAAAATTTTGTGTGCACAAATAATCGATTTCTCTAAAATCAAACACTTATGGGATGCATGCAGCATTCGTTAATCCACTAGATCAAACCTTATTGTTATTATATTCTTTCATTGACAGATTCACATATTATAGATACACAAACAACCATTGAAATCTCTCATTGATAAGTGCAAGTGAGTTAATCGTATTAATGCAAATCACTTCTTTCCTTCCTCTGCTAGCCATTTCTACTTTGTACTTTCAAAATATTTAGTCAATCAGTAACATTTTCAATGCCTTTAAGTATAAATTGATTGATACACTAAATAATCACCATTTGTTACTATTATGCATGTAAAATATGTTTTACAAGACACTCTCAATAACAATTCAAAATAATAAAGCTAGTGTTTACGACAAGTGGTGGAAATAATTCATGTAGTCTAAACAAGCCACAATTTCACCCCAAAAACAATAGAAATTTTGGCATGATTTTTAGAAAATTCAACAGAAATTTTTGAAAATCGAGGTACAATTGGAAAGCTTCAAGATTTTGGGTACCCCAATGATTATTGATGGTGCTAAATCCATTTATGCCATAAAAATGATTTAAACAATACCACAACCAAACTTTATGAAAAAAATGTCGGTTTTTGGTAAGAAATTCATTGTCTGGGAGAAATTGTGGCCTCGGTAGACAACGCTGAAATGTATCTCGAAATTAAAACGCTAGTTTGTAATTTTGTGCTTTTTCCTGTTTATGTTATATGTTACTATTCTGCGTGTGAAATTTGTTTGACAAGACACTCAATAAATAGCAATTCAAAACAACAAAGTTGACGTTTATGAAAAGTAGTGGAAATAATTCGTGTAGTCTCAAAAAATTATTTAAACACTCTCACAATCAAACTTTTTGATATTTTTTCATCAGTTTCCGACAACAAATTCATTCTCCGGGCAAAATTATGGCCTCGATAGACAACACTGAAACAAATCTCGAAATCCCAAAACCACCTACTCCATGTACTTCGCACTTTGTTATTCCTTTAATAACATCAATATACAAATCAAATTAAATGTGATTTTTTTGTAATAATGACATCTTGCCTATAGGTTGTCAATAATAACTTTGAAGTCGAAATACGTGCAAGGATAGCCACGAACAAATCTCTATTACGAAACAAGTTCATAGTTCAGTTGAGACTCACTAATATGTCAATGTCTGATTATACGTGGTAGCATTTACCATTCCCGATTATGTGTCAATTCGCTCATTTGTTGAAAGAATGCCGAAACGTCTTAGTGTTGAGTTAATGTCATTCTGCGGAAGACGAAAATGTGGAAAGCGCACTCTGCACACTTGAAAAAAAAAAAAAAAAAAAAAAAAAAAAAAAAAAAAAAAAAAAAAAAAAAATATAAATATTATAAATAAATAATAATAATAATAATATAATAATAATAATAATATATATAATATATATATATATATATATATATATATATATATATATTCGGTTGTACATAACACTGATTTGTAATTTTTGTGTTTTTTCCATTTGTGGTGTGCCTCTTTTGCAATTCCTACAAGGAATATTATAATTTTGCGGTCTTAATATTCCTTAGAATTAGTATCCTATAGCCATAGTAGTCAGAAAATAGCTTTTGTCTTTCAAATTATTTGACAAATGTATAAAGGTTTGGCTATGATCTTGAAAAGATCAAGTTATGAGTCTCAATTTAGAATAAAATTTTCATTATTCAATGTAATTATGTTAAAGCGTGTGAAGAGTCACAAAAATGGTCTTTTATATCTTAAGGGGTCAAGTAAAGTAGGTATAGGATCAAGTTTCATCAAGAGATCATGAGCAAGGTCGTGTTGTCATGCCTTGTCATCATGGGCACATATTTGTAGGGTATCTTGAGTTAGTTAGAATGTTGAATCATGATCAATCATGACATCATCATCAGTGCAATGGTCAGGAGGACAGCGCTACGCTTCTGTGAAGTGTTGTGCTTTCATCATTCAAGTTCAAATTGCAATCATCACCCATCAAATATGTACTCAGCCACCTTAGGAGTTTCAATGCATGGTTTATCTTCAGGAAAACCTTATAGATTTTCATTTATTCATTGGAACCTGGCTATATGGTGTTTGGAGGTTGTTGCGCAAAGAATGCATGGGAATTGTTGCTCTTTCAAACAACTACTATGCTCACACACAAGGTTTCATTTTTTCAAATCGATGGTCAAAATAGTTTATCCAGGCCAAAATTATTGTCTTGTTCGAGGCCTTGGTTTTTTATGATTTTCAAATTGCATGCATGTGCTCAGAGAATACTGAGGAACCCTACAAATTCCTAAATTTTATGCTTGTTGCGTTTTCTGCACACTCGCTGCGCTTTCTCTAATTTCGTTGTGTTTTACCTGTCCGCTGTGTTTTTATGTTTTATCCTTGATAAACAGCCAAATTGTTGTCTGCAACCTTCATATGGAAAGTTTACCATGTCATTCAAGTAAATTGAAGCCTCTTACCTGATCTTCTCGTTCCTCAAAGGTGATTGGGTTTGTTTTTTCCATGTGTTGTGCTTCTAGCAATGTCATTCAAGTAAATTGAAGCCTCTTACCTGACCTTCCCATTACTCAAAGGTGATTGGGTTTGTTTTTTCCATGTGTTGTGCTTCTAACATTGTGCCTTTTGTTTTGTTTTTGTTTGTTTGTTTGTTTGGTTTTTTTGTTTTTTTTTTTTTTTGGTATACCACTGGGATCAAACATACAATAGTTGTTTTGGGGTTTTTGAGAAGTGATTTGTGTTGATTGAATTGTTTCATAGGGTTTTCCATTGTCAATTGTTACATAGCCATACTTTGGAGCTCATTTTCATCATTATCATCCTACTTATTGCACAAAATAAACCTACATTGAGATTGCATTTTAGAAACCCTAGAGTATCCCTCTACTGCAAAGATCCATGTCAACCCCATAGGGAAGGGGACATAAGGGAGGTGTGTTGGCATTATGGCACAGGTTTGGAGCTATGGCACAGGTGTTGTCCTTGATGGCAACCTTCTTTGGTAACAAATCTCAGTTCAGGCACTCAGAAAGTAGAAAAATACATATACGCAGGTTCATCTAGACGAAGGCGCGTATACACGTGGGTTATACATTACAAAAGCGCGTATATGTTGGTGATCATTCTTTTGGTCCATGGCAGTTAGATCTTGGAACTTGAACCTATGTTTTTGACCATGGCATCTCGTCAATTGTGTTGATCCCTAGTTTTGGGTTCATGGTATTGAAATGTTATGGTTTTGGACCATGGTATTGGGGAAGGCCTAGGACTATAAAAGAGGAAGGAGATCTTGTGACAAATCACCATATGGATTATTATTGAAGATCTGAAAAAGTGCTAGAGCTGGTATATTGGATGGTGATGCAGATCTGGATCTGAAGGAAGGAGGAACCTTAGCGCAAAAGGAAGGATAAGGTCTATTCATGGGTCATAATCTTTAAGCCTAAATGATAGTATCTCTGTATGATTTTGATCTGCTTGATGTGGCGCTTGTCTGATCTATAAGTCTGATAATCTGGGTTAATTAGTGATTGAATATCTGGAAGAGTGTGTTGTCCTTTATAGATTTGTACGCAGGTTCAGTGAAGCGAAGGCACGTATATACGTTGTTTAGGGGAAGTAAAGGCGCGTATACGCAGGTTGTTCCATACGCAGATGCGTATGCACGCAAGTTGCAGACGATTGAAATTGCGTATATGCTTTAAGTTGTGATCTAGCTGTTTCTGCGTATTGTTGCTGTGTTTTGGGTTCTGTTTCTGCTGTGTGGTTTCTGATACAGTGTTATGGGTACAGCTGTCAGAGAAGTATCTACTTGTTTCAGATCTAGTTGGTGAAAAGGAGATCGGTTGATTCTTGATGATTGTTTGATGTTCATGGATCCAGTTTGAAAATTGATGAAAAGTGATCCCTGGAAGAAAGAGA